>JAHFWF010000089.1:0-219008 GCA_022545495.1 Chrysanthemum lavandulifolium
AGGTGTAAATATTCTTTTCCAAAACATGTCTCAAAAAATGGCTTGCAGTTACTTCAGACTGTAACCCGTGCTTAAAACAATGGCTTGCTATTATTTCTGATAGCAACCCGCTCTTCAAGAAAGGAAAGTGCTGCGCTAATCAAAATTTTCAAATATTTTGTGAACTTATCCTAAAACAAATTGAGGAAAGTATGTCGAAGGACTGCTGTTCCTACACAAATGTTTTTCCGTCTAAAATTCTTCAGAAAAATATTTGTTGTATTTCAAAATGGTGGAAAATGAGTTGCTTGAAAAATCAATCAGATTCAGAGTTTTTATAAAATTTGCAAACTCAATCAATGATTTCGGCGCTTTTAAATTTTTCAGAAAATGAGTCATTAATTGAGGGGGAGAATGTTTTCAAATTTATATCATCTAACGGGCATTCTTAATTATCCTAATATGCTTAATTAAAAATGATGTTAACCTATGTTGAAGGACTAGGTGCCTAGGATATGATTGCTAGGATTAGATGATTAGAGTTTGATGTACACATTATTCCCATACACTTATATGATCTGATTGATATGTTACATTGACTTTTATTAGTCGATTGCTGTTTGGGTGATGTCGACCACCATATATTTGTATGTGTGTTCACTAACGTATGCAGGTATTTGGTATATAAGAATGTTCCCGATCCAGATCCCACAATTGAAGATGATTGGATGCCGAAAGGAAAGGGTAACTATATCTTGGGTTGACAAATGAAGAAACGGAGCTTAATTGGACTTCAATGGAGAGTTGGCATAAATGCAACGAAGAGGTGTCATCTGATAAGCATATTTTTTTCTAAGTGATTGAAGAAACGGAGCTTAATTTGACCTCGCTTGTCATTAAAATGCAACCTAAGAAGTCTCACCGCTTCGCAGACGGTTTTTCCGACAAGCCTTACAAAGAACAACAACAAAAGCTTTCAACCACCTAACGATCTTTGTGCAGGATACCATTTTAAACAATCTTTAATATATTGTTTTGAAAGTGGAAAAATATTGTTTTGAAAATTAATTGGACTAAAATTTGAAAATCACGGTACTTCATTTTATCAAAACCTAAGTCACTCAATCATCGACTACTGTCATGGATTGAGGGGGAGAGTGATTTTTATTTAAAGTATTTTCAAACAATATATCTTCAAAAGAGTCCGTTTGTACGTTAAAATGTGGTGATCTAAAGATTTAATGTTATGTCATGGTATGATTGTCTTTAAAACTCAAAGATCTGTCAAAATGAAATTTTTTCTGTTCTTGTTTGATTGTGAAATTGTTTTATTTTACTTAAAGATCTCTTAAAACAATCATACCTGACACTAACAATCTTTAATGTCTTAAAATGGTCCTTATCTCGTCATTTTCAAAATCAAATCTTGCCACGCCTTTCCTCAAAATTTTCTAAATGATTTAAATCAATTGGGATCCAAAATCTCAATTGGTTTGAAGTTTTGATCGGGGAGAGATAGTGATTTAAATCTCTTATCTGCTTAAATGGAATTGGTTTTAGTCCTTTAAAGGCACTCCTACCTCCATGTGCCAAACGATTTCAATACACGATGCACATGTTATGGAGGAGGATTTATCCAAAACATGATGAGTATTTAAACCCGCCACATATTCTCCAATGTTTTATAAACCTTATTAAATCACTTGGGATCCAAAATCTCAAAGGGTTTGATAATTTTGATCGGGGGAGAATTTGTGATTTAATAATGAAATCTGATAATTGATGATCGATTTGATTAAATTGTGCAGGCTGCTCTCTCATATGTGCTAAACGCTTTCGAATCTCGAAGCACATATTGAGGGGGAGCAAATGGTTTCTTAATGGCTTTTGTGATCGTGAATGTACTTCAAAAGAACTCTTTCCTCTATGTGATAAAATGATTTTATATATCCTATGCACATATTGAGGGGGAGAATTTACCAAGAAAATCAAAAGGCTTTTTCTAATGAAATTGTGATCTAAGAAAATATTTCAAAGCCCTCTTGCCTCCATGCGCTAAACAATTTGTAAATCATATGCACATGTTGAGGGGGAGGTTTTCCAAATGATTTTTCAATTGGTTTTAAGGAAGAATGAACTGTACCAAAAGACCTACCATTTTACTTTATGCATGGTGTTATAAGGATGGTTAGGTTAGGTATTAGTTCCACGATCCGCCGTAATCCGGAGGGATCTACCCAGGACAATCCACTAGATAGTGTAGAGTCCTTAGGTATATTGAAAAAATGAGAAAAATGGGAAAATGGGAAGAGGCCGATCGAGTCCGAGCTAGTAATCGAATAAACCCAACAAGGTTCTAGTAATGAAGTCTCGTAAGCATCAAGGGTTGAAGAATGAAAAGAAATGAATGAGAAAAGGGTGTAAAGAAATATCCTCCAATAATTCAACCTTAGGACAAAACCGGTTCAATACATATGCTACCGGTGCTTACTAAGGTAACACTGGTATTGAAGACAAGACGTCATGGACCCAAAGGACGATCGCACTAAACTTCCCAACCTACTCAAGTTCCTCTTAAAAGGGCTTGTTTCATTCTCACGGGGAACCGACATAATCTATCGACTTTCTCTTAGAGATTGTTGATATTGAAGAAGGAGACCCTCTCCCTAGTCTCCGATATAGGAACCTAATATGCACTATTGAGTCTAGAGCCAAGAGATCATCCACAAATATCTCATTAGGACACTAAATTCTTGAAGACTTGCTGTTTCACACAATGTGGAAAGTAAGAATATATTAAGAGTCCTACGCATTATCCTTGTGGTATTGCCAGAACATCCGAGTGATATGTAAAAATATTCACAATGAAGATGGAAATCCTTCTAGAGCCAACATCAAACAAGCTCTTGGTGGGTGGCATGTGAGATCTTTTCTAAAGATCAAGCTTGTGACAACTGGATAGAAACGATGGGGCGATTCACTCGTGAATCAACCTTGGTCCAGGATTGGAATTGACGAATACTTTTGGAAAAACCGTTCGATGTGCAAACCTTCTTTTCACTAGCTCATCGAATGTGTACTCATCCTCTAATACGAAAAGTATTTTGATTGAAAATTGATCTTTCTCATAAAACCTTCGTTGTATTGCAAAACTCTTTCTTCAAGCAATACACGATTGTTTTTCAAATCAATGTTTCATCAATCAGTAAATCTCAATTCACTGGTTCACTCACTCCGTGTTGTCTTCTTTGAGACGTTCCGGTTTGAGATAAGCTAGAACGACTACGAAACCCCGTCAAGGAGATTCTTAGGAGTCCCACCGATAACAAAATGCTTGTACCGATCAACGGGAACCGTGGGTCCGTGTACCTAATTCAACGAAAGTGATCAAAGACACTTTCATGCGTTTTATTGCTAATCTGTTGTTTGCGGTACATTTGGACGGTTGCACCGATCGAATTGAGGTGTCAATCCAAAGTCGCATGCTCACAAAGATCCACACTTAATTGAAGAAATCATGACTTGTGCATATCTACGTGTCGGCTCGAGATATTTCTTATACTATGTTCCTCGCCACGCCGCAAATATCTTGAACCAGTAAAAGCTTCCGCTACTCGATGAAAAGATGTCATGATCCAGAAAGTGTGAGCATGTCGGTCCTAAGTCACAACATCACATGAAGGCAACACTACTATGGATGATCCAGAGAGATTTGATGTGGCTGATAATCTCAAAGTAAGCTCGAAGATCATCAAAGATGTGGATCAGTTCAAAGGCCTCCACTTAAAGTAATAATCTATGCGGACTTGGAACAATCACTGCTTAAGTACAAAGATTGCAGATTTGAAGAATTGAAGTCTACGAGCTCAAGAACAAAGTCAAGAATAGAATGCTAGGATTCAAAATGTAAAACATGGGGTGACCTCCCTTAGGGGGAGATTGTTAGGAATTGGAAATTCCATAAGTGAAGAGTCGGTCACTCCAAATATTATCTAGCATAAGTTAGCTCGTATACTTGTTATTAGTTACATTATTTAGCAGTTTATTAGTTAGTTTGTAGCGTAGCTTAGTCTAGTGTAACACCGTGGAGGAAGGACGGGTCTTTACCCACTGAATGCCTGATCCACAGTCTGATAAGAGGACGTATTATTTGTAAGTATAAATACCCCTTCCATCCATGGAAGGGGTGTGGCTTGGCAATCTAACCTTTTACATTTTATTGAACCAACTCTCTACCAAGAACACCATCTCTCTACTTTCTCTCTCTAAAATGTCTAACATGTATTTTGATCATCCAAGACCACCCGAATCATCAACACAATAATATATATCGATCCTACATGACCCAATGTCTAGATACATTGCATCATGTATAACCCATGGTTCATAACCTATAACCCATAACCCGGTTTGCAACCCAAAATCCGGACTTAAGCTGACCCAGCTGCCGGATCCCTTGGATTGCACTATCCGGATCCCTCTGGGGAGGGATCCGTGGGAACTGGGGAACAGTAGAGAAAATTGCCTATAAATAGTGAGCCATTTCTCTCTTGCAACTCATCCCTTTTACACATACTCTCTCTTAGTATTGTAAACCCTCTAACCTCAGATCCAAAGGATCTTTCTATGTAGTTTTGTGTTTTTGTAATTCTCTAGGTTCCTCTTAAAGGCGAGATCACCACCTCTTGAAGTCTAGCAAGCTCAAGTCCATGAGTTGCCAAGTTTCGTCATCATCATGACTACTGAAGTTATCTTGTTGATAATTCTTTCCTCCCTCCTTAGAAGTGTTGTGTCGAAGGCATTAGTGAAAGGTGCCAAAGAGTCAAGTCGAAGGCATTAGTGAAAGGTGCAAAAGGGACGTGTCGAAGGCATTAGTGAAAGTGCCAAAGAGTCAAGTCAAAGAAGTTAGTGAAAGGTGCCAAAGGGACGTGTCGAAGGCATTAGTGAAAGGTGCCAAAGAGTCAAGTCAAAGGCATTAGTGAAAGGTGCCAAAGGGTCGTGTGAAAGGCATTAGTGAAAGGTGCCAAGAGAGTACATTCGATATGGTGCATCGATGTACAAGATAGATAGGTTGGGTTAAAGGATATTTATATACTTATGATGTTGTAATAAGGAGTGAGTCTCCTTTGGGGTAGTCGTGTATTGGTGTAGTGTTGGTTAGTAGTTCTTCCTTTGTAATGGAACTCGGTATCTAGCCTTGTACCGGATAAAGTGTAGGCGACATTGTGTACGGTTCGGTTCTACCTCGTGGAAGAACCCGGTGTCTAGCCTTGTACCGAATAAAGAGTAGGCGACTTTGTGAAGGCTTCTCCGCCACATTAAGGAGCTTGTGTTGTGTAGTGCTTACGAACTCTCGAGTTGGGAACTCAGGGAGTGGAATATGGAAAGGAAGGTGTCATTGTAGCCGTACGACTATAAATACTCGTGTTGTGGTTTTTTTTTCTTACTCTTTATCTTTGCATTACTTAATTATCTGCTTATCTATCATCATCCAACACACACATTAAATAGATTGACATAAGTTGATTTAAATATTTTAAAACGAAGTTTTAATCGATAAAACTATTCAACCCCCTTCTAGTTTTCCACATATATATTTCAAATTATGAGGGAAAAGGAAAGTTGAATCGAGTATAATAGAATATAAAGTTAAATATTTATTTAATAAGTTAAATTCATTTAATAGCAATAAACTTTTCCAAATGTTCATATATCATACATAAACCTAATATTTTGAAAACATAAAAAGGCGAATACTTTCCCGTTTAAAAACTTAATTTAATCGTATCAAATAACCAATCAAGTATGACGCAATATAAAAAGTAACAATTATGATTTACGACGATAAAGATAGTAGAGAACGTAAAATAAAAATATGTCATCATAACACAAACATAAACACAATATAAGCACAAAGCAACAACACAAACACACGTATAATTCAAATATAAACATAAAGCGATAACTAAAAAATGCGCAAACCGGATACGATGATTTATATTGGTTCGGTCATGAAACTCTTCTTCACCCAACTCCACTCTCCGAGTACCCAACTCGAGAATTAATTCACTAAGTCAACAAGCTCTCTTCTCGGTAGAAAAAACCTTACAAACGTCGCTTACAGGTTTATCGATACTAAGCTATATATCGAGTTCTTTTTATGGTCAACATAACAAACCTTTTATCCTTGCGTTTTAAGGCCTAAACACACTAAACCAAATACTTTTGTGTTTTAAGACCTAAACACATAAACCGTGTATAGTTGGTGATACAAGATGTTGTATAGTACTAAACTAAGATGATGTACAATGACCAAAGACATAAGTGTCTAGTGCAATACCTAATCTAAATGAACTTCTTTTGATAAGAAGTTGTCAATGGATGAAAATGACAACTTTTTTAAACAGTTTTAATTTCTACATTTAGTTGAATATAGCTTTTGCTTTAAACAATTTTTTCTTTTGAAAGATCCAAAGTACCCAATAGCTTTCAGCTACGAATACAACTATACAACTACTCGGATATTCTTTTAATTATTTTGGTCTTTTAAAATGTTCATAGTCAATAGCCAGCCAAAATAAAACCTGTCCTAGATCAAAATTAGTTCAGGTTTTTTATTATCAAAGATTAAATATTAAACATATTCGCCAACCCCAACTTATTGAGTAAATTACACGGCACGTCCCTTTAGTTTAAGCCAAATCCTTACTACACTGTCTGATCTTTTTATTTTTGCATGAACGATTCTTATAATAAAACTATGCAACACTATCCGTATTTGTCTTGTATCTCCGTTAAAATTCACCGTTAAAGCCCCTCGTATACAATGTACATGAAGGTAATTTTAAACCCTAATAACTTCTCTTCTACTAGTATAAATTTAAACATCATTTTTTCAAAACAAAAACCCTCCAAGTCTTTTAATAAACAGTACCAACATATACACCTAACTTGATATGTCAAAAAAGCTTACCCAAGCCGAACTCGATTAAGTCTATTTGGGTCGGGATACTCGGGTTATTTTTTTAATTCAGGTTATTCAGATCAACCAAAGTAACTCAAATTTTAAATAAAGTCAGGTATTGGATTGAAAATGTTTGATTAAACCGGGTTCGAGTCGAGCCGATTTGACCCGAATAAAGGGTTTTATATTTTCTGAATATATTTTTTACGAATTATATGCACACTCATTGATTTATGCAACTTTTTCAATCATCTTACTCATATTTTGGTTAACTTGAACCCGACTAACCCGAGTTTTTAATAGGGTCGGGTTTGGGTTTGGGTTTTTTTTTAGCATTAACCCAAGTTTGACCTGACTCGAACCCGACCCAACTAACACACCTACATCTAACTAAATACTCAATCAAATAGCCAGGGGAAAGACCTGCTTGGGAGCCATGTCACGCCCGATTTTAAGTCACTAAATGTATTTTTCATTAAGAACTGTTAATTTTTGTACGTGTAACACTTGAAAATATTTTTGTGTTATTTTTATGGTGCAAATTAAATTACTTTTAACAAAAAAAGTTATATACAAAACCTTTTAATATAACATGTTAATACAAATAAACCGTAAAAACGTTTATTAATATTTTGCAATCTCTTTGTGTTTTGTTGATAACAAATATAATGTTATCATAAGTAAAATTATAATGATACATGTTATTTTTGTAAAGCATTTACATATAGTCACTTAATACAAATTGTTGTAATAAATCATTTGTTGTAATAGTTTATTAGGATGGGTAAAAATCACAACCCATGGATCATATCCATAACCCATAGTATTGACCCATACCCACTTGACTAGATACATTGTACTCATTAGATACATTGTATCTAAAGAAATACCCATGGACCAACCCATAACCCATGACCCATAACCAAAAAACCCATGGGCAAAGAGGAGTATCCCACGGATCCCTAGGTTTACACTAGACGGATCCCTTAAGGGAGGGATCCGTGGGATCCGGGGAACAGTGGCAAGTTTTGCCTATAAATAGAGAGCCATTTCTTCATTCTGACTCACCCCTCTTCTTACTAATTCTCTCATATACTCTCATTCTCTTCTAACAAAAGATCACTTGATCTAGAGAGTTGTTCTTCTTTATTTCTTTAGTGATTCTCATATAGGTCCTTTTCTAATGCGAGATCACGAGCATTCTACAAGTCATCCAAGTAAGGGGTCCTTGATTGATTTGTTCCTCCACAATATTTCTGTAGCAAAGATATTGTATTTGATATTTCACATAGTTGTTGTGTAATAGTCGTGTTGGTTTGGTCCACCGTGTTACGGACTCGGTATTTAGCTTTGTACTGGAAAAAGGTGTAAGCAACATTGTGAAGGCTTCTCCGCCAAGTTGAAGGAGTTTGTTGACATAGTGCTTGAACTCTCGAGTAGGTGACTCGGGGAGTGGTGTAGGGCAAGGAAGGTGTCCTTGTAGCCGAACCACTATAAATCGGTTGTGTCATTTCTATCCCTTACTTTACTTTATTTACTTGCTTTATCATTAGATCATGCTTTCTCTACATCCATACGATTTCACATAATATCGAATCTAAAGTTTTTGAAACTAACTTAAAATCGGCAAAACTATTCAACCCCCCTTCTAGTTTTCCACAATTGGCATCAAGAGCTAAGTTTATAAAATGTTTTAAAGTAAAACCGTATTTTAAAAACTTTTCGATCACTATGGATTCTGAAAATTACAAGGAAGGGCAATCTATGCAACGACCACCACTACTTGAAACTAATGGTTTTATATATTGGAAAAATAGATTCGAAACGTATGTGAAGTCTAAAGATATTGATCTTTGGTACATTATTGTTGAAGGCGATTTTGAGGCTACCTCAAAAGACGATAAAGGAAATTTAGTTAACATACCTCATGATAAACTAAACGATGAAATGAAGAAAAAGCTTTGTTAATACAAACAAGCCGTAAAAACGTTTATTTATATTTTACGATCTTCTAATGTTTTGTCGATAACAAACGTAAAATCATTTTAACGAAACAAATAAAATACGTAAATGGTTTGAACTAATAGTTTCTAACATATTCACATTTTCACATAAAACACTAAAATAAGTATAAGTGATTTTATGATTTAATATTACATATGTACAACAACTAATGTTTACATATTTGGGTAAAATATACACCTAACTAGTATGTAGTATATTGGGTAATATAAATGGGTAGAAACTTAAGTATCATAACCCATTGGGCAAATACATTGAATGTAGTTGGGTACAACCCAAAGCCCATGACCCATAGAGCTTGACCCATAACCCATTGGATGACATCATGCTTACATCATACATGGATAATATCCATAACCCATGGATTAACCCATAACCAAGTGACTAAGTGCATTGCACTCGAGAGATACATTGTATCTAGCTAAAGATCCATGGATCAACCCATGACCCATGACCCATAACCAAAATACCCATGGGTAAAGGGGAGCGTCCCACGGATCCCTAGCTTTACGCTAGATGGATCCCTTGTGGAAGGGATCTGTAGGATCCGGGGAACAGTAGATTTTTTCTTCTATAAATAGTGAGCCATTTCTTCATTGTTTCTCACCCCTTTCTAACATACTTTCCCCTAGAGATAAAAACTCTCTAACCTCATATCCAAGAGATCTATGTTTGTAGTTTTTTTTATGTGATCTTCTAGGTTCCTCTTAAAGGCAAAGATCACCACCTTTGAAGTCGAGCAAGCTCAAGTCCATGAGTTGCCATGCTTCGTCATCATCAAGACAACTGAGGTTCTCTTGTTGATAGTTCTTTCTTCCTCTATAGATGTTGTGTTGAAGGCATTAGTGAAGGATGCCAAAAGTGTCAAGACGAAAGCATTAGTGAAGGGTGCTTATCGTCCGTGTCAAAAGCATTAGTGAAGAATGCTAGAGGTGTCAAGACGAAGGCATTAGTGAAGGGTGCCAAGCGTTGTGTCAAAGGCATTAGTGAAGGATGCCTAAGAATCAAATCAAGTGGCATTAGGAAGAATGCCTAGGTCGATAATCGATGAGGTGCATCATTATACATATAAGTATTTGTTTATTTCCAAGGATGGTGATGTCCTTGAGAGTGTTGTAACAAGGAGTGGATCTCCTTGAGATTAGGTGTTGTGTCGTGAAGGGTAGTAGTTCCTCCATAGTAATGGAACTAGGTGCTTATCCTAGTACCTAATAAAGGGTAGGCGACGTTGTGATAGGATTAGTTCTCCTTGGTGTGAAAGAACTCGGTGGTTAGCCTAGCACCGTATAAAGGGTAGGCGACGTAGTGTTAGGTGTGGTTCGCCTTGGTGTGAAAGAACTCGGTATTTAGCTTTGTACCGGAAAAAGGTGTAAGCTACGTTGTGAAGGCTTCTCCGCCATAAGGAGATTGGTGTAGTGTTTACGAACTCTTGAGTAGGTGACTCGGGGAGTGGAGTAGGGTAAGGAAGGTGTCCTTGTAGCCGAACCACTATAAATACTCACATTGTGGTTTTGTGCTTCTTACTCTTATCTTTCATTACATACCTTTATATGTTTATCTATCAACATCCAACACACACATCCAAATAGATTGACATAAGTCGATCTAAATAGTTTAAAAGGAAGTTTTAATTGGCAAAACTATTCAACCCCCCTTCTAGTTTTCCACAATTGGCATCAGAGCTTCGTTACCAAGTTTCTTAAAGTATATTGTACTTTAAAAATTTGATACGATCCATGGTTAATTGAAAACTACAAAGAAATTTTTTTTAAATAAACACCATGTCTTTTAAAACTATTTTTTGGATGTTGATTTGATAACAACATTTTTCTTATTCACTGTTTCAGTTAATTGCACTAATCCTCTTTGTCATGTTGATTAGTCAAAGCTCACATCTATCAAGCCATAGGATTTGCTTGATATTAAAGATTACCTTCCCTAAGAAGGTATCTTAAGCATAAAGGAGTCGGAATTGTCTTCGACATTTGTTGTGTCATTTGTAAAGACATTCCTAAGTGCATTTGAGGTATGACTTTCCACTTATCTCTAAATGATATTAGTTTAATAAAGAAGTGTGATTACTTAGGTATTTACTTGAGTAGATTTCAGTATACACATGTTTTACATGTAGCTTCATTAGGAAGTTTCTTCTCACATACGTGTCACTCTTTCGCCTAAAAATCATGGTTTATAAAATTTGTGTTTTGTCTCACTTTATCCAAAATCATATCTTTCTAATAATAAACAAAACACAAATCTCAAAATTCCTCCTTCCCATAAATAAACCCACCGCCTTCCACTCCATCAAATCCTCACTTTTCAAATCTTCCAATTTCAAAAATTTCCTCTCATTCAAAACTTCATCTTCCTCCCCATTTCATCCTAACCAAAACCAAGAAGGATCATCTTCAACATGGTTTACATCGCCCTCGTGCTCATCGTCTTAACACTCATCGCACTTGTGTTCCCTATGATGAAGTTCACATACGGAGACATTTACTTTGTGTTGTTAATCTACATTGGGGTTATATACCCAATCCTTTGTATCATTTTAAGCATTGAAATGAAATATTATTAATAGTCTAGTTTATCTAGGTTATTATCATAATGTGCTTGTCATTTATTTTGTTTCATATGTTTCGTACTCTTTCGTGATACATTAGAAGTCATGTATGCATGCTAAAAGAAAATATAGGCTAAAACACATATCTTGGCACAAAACTATTAAACCTATGTTTTTATCAAATCTGGTTCTTGTTAGGAGTTAGAAAATTCAGTCATTAAAGAATTGGTCACCTCAAGTATAAGTATTCGATAGAATGCTCGTAGTCGTAGTTATGTTATGTTAATAAGTGGTTTGTTAAGTAACACCGTGGAGGACGGACGGGTCTTTACCCACTGTATGCCTGATCCACAGCCCGTAGGTGGCGTTTATTTGTAAGACACTATAAATACCCTCTACATCCCAAGGTAGAGGGTTGAGCTCAATACCATTTTTCTTTGTTTCACATAGTTCCCAACTCTCTTCCCCGTTCTCTCTCTAGAACTTTCTCTCTAAACTACTTGAACGCCCCACTTTGATTATGGTTTAGTGTGATTGTGAAATCCTATATCTTACAATTGGTATCAAGAGCCATGGTTTGATCACTCATCTTTCATGCTCTTTGTTTTGGTGGATTTCATAAGGTTTTTGGGGTATTAAGTGTTTAGAAGAGTTTGATTCATTTGAACAAGTTCTAGTGTTAAAGTTTGATATTTGCTCGTACTTTTGTGTTTAGGATCATCATATGTGTTTATGTTTTGAATTGGAAGGCTTAAATCATTGTGGTTTGGTTGTTTTTGATTGATAAAGTGGTTATATTTGAACTTTGTACAAAGCGAGTTGAGTCTCGGATACACATTTCACCGAAGCGAGTTGCTTTGTTACTGGATGCGAGTTGTTGTATGCGAGTTGGCTACTTAGCGAGTTAAGCTTTTAAGCGACTTGGTGGTTGCTTAGTTGTGTCTGCATTTGCGACTTGCTATTAAGCGAGTTGATTCCTAAAGCGACTTGCTTCTTTAAGCGAGTTGATTGTGTCATGAGTTGATACTAAAGCGAGTTGGCTATTTAGAGACTTGTTTCATTGCGAGTTGATTATGATTGAGTTGATACTAATGCGACTTGGCTATTTAGCGAGTTGATTCCTTGCGACTTGTTCCTTTGAGCGAGTTGATTGTTTAGCGAGTTGATTACTAAGCGAGTTGAGTGTTTTGCTACTTGTCTATCTAGACTTGTTACTTCTTCGTGATACATTCTTATGGTTGTTCTTTTGGTTTAGTAAAATCCGTGAAAGAATCAATTTCGGCTTAATCAAAGAATAGTAAAACCCGTAGAGCTTGTTATCATGGCAAACATCGCTCCTAATATTGTTTCTTCCAGAATGAGGACGCTCAAGCAAAGCAGGTCGATAATCGCCCACCTATGCTTGACATAACGATTATGATTCTTGGGCACAACGAATCCGATTGTACTTGTTTGGGAGAAGAAAACGAGTCAACATTCTCAAGTCAATCGATGAAGGACCTTATCGATTGAGACTACTAGATACTTGATTGATACATTGCAGATGGAACAATGATCTATGGAATAGATGCACCAAAGACGTATGATGAGCTCACCGATAAGGAGAGAAAGAGATTCGATGCGATATCGTGGCTTCTAACATTATACGCAAGGTCTTCCAAAAGACATCTACAAGCTTATCAATCACAACATCAAGCAAAGGTCGATGGGATCATGTCAAGATGCTTCTCTCAGGGTCTCAATTAACTATTGAAGACAGAGAATCACAACTATATGATGAGTTTGAGCACTTCAAGATGAAACCAGATGAGAGTGTCTATGAATACTATGTGAGATTCTATAAGCTTGTGAATGATATGAGGAACATCAAAATGACCATGCCAAACATTCAGCTAAACTCAAAGTTTGTGAACAATATGAATCCCGAATGGCACAAGTTTGTCACTTCTGTAAAGCTAACTAAAGGTTTGAAGAATACAAACTATGAGCAATTGTATGCATTTCTTCTTCAAAATGAGAGGCATGCTATGTTTGAGAAAAGGATTCTGGATCAGTTCAAAACCAATAAGGGAGAAACAAGTTCGTCAAATGATTCAACAGCCTTCTACACCAAAGATGGAACTACAAACAAAGCATCTCAAGTCATTCCTGATCCAAGTTTCAAACAACCTGATGCCAATGCAGTCATGGAACACTTTATCAATAAACTGGCTCTTATGGTTAAACAAAACTTAACCTTCACTCCACATACTAATAGACTTCACACTAACAATGAAATCAGGACTGCATCCAATCTACACAATCATGCTTTGGTCGAGATGGAAAGTTTACAAGACAACCACTCAAGGAAGACAATATGAACAAAGAAGAGGTGGAGTAGGAGGAGGGTATGTGGAAAATCAAGATAGGGAAGGAATGGAATTCAAGGACAAGCAAAGCCAATCAAGTGCTACAACCGTGGTGGTGATGGACACATAGCAAGGAACCGCACTTCTCCAAAACGCCTCAAAATGCAGAGTACTTCAAAGACAAGATGTTACTTGTGCAAGCTCGGGATAATGGAGTGTGTTGGATGAAGAGGAGCTATTGTTTCTTGTCGAGGGTAATGCCAAGACATATGATGTAGATATGGATGAGCACCAATTCAGAGATGGGTCATAATCATCGAATGCCTTCCAAGTCGCCGATCGTGATGCATATGACTCGACGCCGATGATGAACCCATCGCACAAAAAATTTCATGGCTAGCATCTCTCCAATGGTCTCTCCTAAGGTCCCTTCACCACAAAGAAACTAGTCCATCCAAAGAATCAATCATTTCAAGGTATTAAAACTATATGATGATGTTGATGAGCTAAAGATGCATAATGAAGTACAAACTCTTGAGACTTATGAATCAGATATTGATTATGAGGGTAATAGCAATATTGTCCCATATGATCAATATGTGAAGCAAAATGAAAGTGAGGTTGTACCAAGTAATGCATTTTCCGCATCAATGATGATATGTTTTAATGAACATACCGCATGTGCCCTAATGATTCTCGTTGTCTCTCGAACTTAATGCCTATAAAGAACGTGTTGCTATTTATGAACAACATGCTAAATTTGAGTTGACCACACGTGAGCAGTGAAATGGATGTCCAAATGCGCACAATTATTAGAAAAGTAACTTTAGAGAAGAAGTATTAAAACAAGAGTTAAACTCCTTACAAGAAAAGCTCTCTAAAACTCATACAAAAGAAAGAACTTCAAGATAATGTTAAAGTGCTTAAACAGAATTTCATGCTAAGGAATCAAAACTTTTGAATGAGTTTTCTAATCTAAAACTTTGAAAACAAACTTGAAAACAAGTTGTACGTATAAGGAAATACCATTGATCGCTCACTTGATCACTAAGCATAGAGTTTTAAGCGACAAGCATAGCGTTCCCATTATTAATAAACCCAACCCCGAGTACGGTAAGATTGCAAAGGTCGCTCAAAATGTAATATATGATGGCAATGAGATTCTTAAACCTAGACAAACACCTAGTTGCATTGTGTGACCGAGGAAGATAGAAAATTAGATGATGCATCTAGGAGAAAATGGATAAGAAACTTAACGATCCCGAGAGCAAAAAGCAAAACATAATAGTTAAACCCCATGATTACAAAAAGGAAAATTGGATTTCTTAAACAAGTTTAAGCCTCAAACTTTGTTAACACCGAACAAGTGTTTTGGAAAAGGACTTAGATAAGCAAAAGTCGAAAATATTGTTGAAACAAACCCTCCCTTAGGAGAATGCTGCAATGATCGTGTATCCTCCCAATACACCAATGCATTTAGTTCCTAGAACTATTGCCACTAAGAGCAAGACCTTAATCGGTCAATATGTGATTTTTCAACTATTTGTCGATTTTGAGAAAACCCGTAAGAAAAGGATCACACCCATCGGGATAATCAAGGGAAAGGGCTTTGAACAAACAAAAGAATGTTATTTAATCAAGTCATGCCTTTCTTTAAACAATTAAAAGATCAATTTGAGAATCTTAAAAAGGGATGGATACAGATATTAAAGGGATGGAAAAGAATTTGATGCAATGATAATTGAAGTTAGTGACTATGAGCGGGCATTAAAATATAATGAAATTGAGAGGAAGAACTTGCATACCTTAAATGAGAATCGATTTCAATGTATCTCTCAAGATGTGTTTTATATCGCTACTAATTGCTCTATTATCGCTTCTCAATTTCATGAATTATCTGTTATGCGTTGAAAGTTTCCCATGATCGTGTCATTGAGCTTGAAATCAAAACTCTAAACTAAGTGATAAAATTGAACAGATGATCACGATAATTTGGTAAAACATTTTCTAAGCTAGAAGTTGAACATTTTGATTTGCAACTAAAATATCAACATCTTAAAGAAAATGTTAAAACCTCAAACATCAAGATATCCTCGGATGTTCCGAGTTTGATGCGTCTTTGAACTAAACAAACGTGACGCAATGATTCAAGCTCACCGTAACACGATCGTAAAGTTGAAAGCCCAAATCTCTCAATTAAAGGGTGAAAAGAACAATATGATCTGGCTCCCAAATGCCTCCTCCTTTAGATTCTCGAATTCTCAAAATTTTCATCTTCAAAACTTGGTTAATGCCTTACGAAAGGAAAATGAGAGTTTTCTAGAAGAAAATGTAAAGGTTAAACGTCATTTCAATGAGTTATTTGAGTCAATTAAAGTCACTCGTAACAAAAATAACGAAAAAATAACCTCGTTGTAAAAGGAAATTGAGAATCTTAAGGTCGTAAAAGGAAAATGCCAATGACCAATGGGGAGAATGGTGCTTCAAAGGTGCATGTCGTAATAAATATGCTTTGTCGTGAAATGTGTTCCTCCTCATCTTAGGAATAACAAACTTGCGATTCAAACATATTTCTCATACCTTAAGGACAGCCTAGAATGTCTCCGTGAGATTGTAGAAGAGGATAAGTTAGAAACCAGATGATAATGCAATTGGCCATGCATGCTTATATGCCAAACGATCTCAAGAACTTCTAGAATGCTTAATTACAATATGCCCTAAAACCTTAGGTGAGCAAGTCAATCCCTTGATACCTTGTTCTATGCCTAGTGCCAAGCATGCAAGTCATTCAATACCCAATATTATGAATGTGAACCTTAGAGTGCCTTCAAGTAGTTCAGACTCCAGATCTGTTAGTGCTAAGAATGCGAACTCGAGTGTGCCCTCTAGAAGTTTAAAACCCAGCACTTCTAGTATTAAGAAAGTGAACTTTAATGTGCCTTCAAACAGTTCAGATCCCAGCACATCTAAACAGGAAGTGCATAAAGTAGCGAAACCAAATAATGTTCCCATTCCATCTACAAGAGTAATCAGTGACATTAAAGCAAGCAGGTCAAAGTCTCAAGATAATACAAGGAATGATAGGACCTCGCATGCTAAAAATGTGCATTGGAAGAGAGTAGAAGATCACCCTAGGAACACTAAGTTTGAGTTAAATAAAATGAATCGTGTTGATTCTAGTATTAGCTATAAGCGCATCGTAATTAATTCAATTCACCGCTACTTTGGAAAAACTTGTAATGATGATTGTGTAGTTTCGTTACTAATCCCGAGTGTGGTATGAATGATTTGTCTAATGCTATCGAATGCCCGATTAAAACTATTAATGTTAAGAATCAAGCTAAGAAGGCTAAAAGGCAAAAGCGAAACAAAGTTAGAAAACAAAGGAAACCCACAGAAGAACATTTAGTAAGATAGGTTATCCATGGATACCGTTGGTCATAAGGCTAATCGCCTGTACTCTATCTCGCTAGGACAATGCCCACTAGAAAATGGATGCCCACCGGTAGAACTATTCCTTTAAGAAGTGAACATACTTTGAATAGGTCAAATACGGACACTAGCATCGCATCTATTCCTAATGATTCCATTGCTTCTACTCGATATGAATGTTTCTATTTCGATGTGGGTGTTCCAATCATCGTTACTAACCAAATGGAACCCATTCTTGCATGGGGATCCGAATTATCCGATTATCCATTCTTGTTCGTGTTCAACCGCAGATCGCTCAAATCGCTCGTGGTACCGGACTCGTGCTATTCCAAGCATATGACCGAGACCGGTCGCGGCTCATGAACTTCGTGAGCAAATTCATCGAGACGCTTAGATTCGGAACGATCATTTCGGTGCAATTATGGGTTATGGAGATTATGTTGTTGGTAATAGTGTTATCTCCGTGGTATATTATGTGGAAGGTCTTGGTCATAACCTCGTTCTCTGTTGGTCAATTTCGTGACTCGATCTAGAAGTAGCCTTCGAAAACATACTTGTTTCGTTAGAGAACTTGATGGTAAGGAACTTTTAAGAGGAACACGTGGTTCAAATCTATACACCATCTCTATCGAAGATATGATGAAGTCTTCTCCAATTTGCTTGTTGTCAAAGGCTTCAAAACAAAGTCATGGTTATGGCATCGTCGCCTCAATCACTTGAACTTCGGCACCATCAATGATCTCTCCGAAAGGACTTAGTGGTAGGTTTACCTAGACCAAGTATGAAAAGGATCATCTTTGTTCAAGATGCCAATTGGGAAAAAGCAAGAAGTATGCCCATAAACCCAAACCTACAAACTCAATTCTGTAAGTTCTTCATACAATTCACATGGATTTATGTGGACCAATGAGAGTGCAGAATATCTTTGGGAAGAAATATGTGCTAGTTGTGGTTGATGATTACTCTAGATTCACCGGGTCAAGTTCTTAAGGACAAAGGATGAAACTCAGATATCATCATCAAACTCATCAAACAAATGCAAGTTCGACTTAACAAAACAGTCAGAGTTATCCGAACAGACAATGGAACTGAGTTTGTTAACAGACAACTTAGTGAGTTTTATGAAAGTATTGGAATCAGCCATCAAAGAAGTGTTCCACGAACTCCTCAACTAAACGGTGTAGTTGAAAGACGAAATCGAACTCTTGTGGAAGCCACAAGAAGAATGCTGATTTACTCAAAGGTTCCAATGTTTCTCTGGGTTGAAGCCATTGACACTGCATGCTACACACAAAATCGATCGTTGATTCACACTGTTCATGGAAAAACTCCATATGAACTTGTCCACAACAGAAAACCTAATCTCTCATTCCTTCGTGTGTTTGGTGTATTGTGTTATCCAACTAATGAGGGCCAAGACTTAGGCAAACTTAAAGCTAAAGCGGACATTGGAGTATTTGTAGGGTATGCACCACACAAAAAGGGATACCGAATCTACAACAAAAGAACCCGAAATATCATGGAAACAATTGATGAACTGACCGGTCAAATGGCTCTCGGAAAACTCGCTCGGACCCGCACTACAAAACAGTCCCATTGGTTCATCCTTGTACCAAATCCTCTCCAAAGAGCTCCATATGTACCTCCATCAAGATGATTTAAGGAAATTGTTTGATCCAATGTTCGATGAACACTATGAACCAAATGTCGATGAAGTGTCAAATCCATCAACAGAGGCTGCTCCTATTCTTGTAAATGAAGTCAATCCTTCGCCTCAATATCATTAAGTCAAGAAGCGCTCTCACGATCACTGTCTCATCAACAAATCATCAATCATCGAGTGTACATCATGGAAATGTTTCTGGTATCAATGATGAAGTTAATCCCTTTGCTACTCTTGAAGATGCTCCGTTTGAAAATATATTTGCTCCTTGATTCCTTCCAAACTAACTAACTTTATTTCCCAACCACTTGTGAATGGCTGATACTAAAAGCTAGACAGCCTGGAAGAGGAATGCAAGTTTACCAAAGATTAAAATATCCTTGGATCGTTTATGTCCTGGTGAGGCGTGATATCCTGAATACAACGACTGTGTGATAAAATGATATGATCAAGAATGCACAAAAACGGGAATCTGATTGACTAACACTAGGAATGTGAATAGTAATAGCTCTATCATAGCTATGTCGTTAAAAACGTACAATCAGAAACCTAAAAACGTAAAAGATAAACAAACGTACGTTACTAAAACGTAAACGTATAAAAACAAAACGATTATAACTATAATAGAGATTTACAAGTCTAAGCGACTTAAATGCAAATTAAATAAGATTAAAATATCTAACTATAATATACAAGTATATACATAAGTTAAGAAAACTAAAAACTAAAACATATGTGAATACATAATAATTACATAAATGTAACAAAAATAAAATAAGAAAAGGATTATAATTATACTAAGGAAATATAAAAATATCAAAATTTTGAAGTCATTTTAATTTATTATTACAATTGTTTACCGATTAAAATCTAAAACTTACGCCATCGAATTTATTGTAAACGTATAAAATAAAACGTGAATTCAGTCAATACAACTCCCACAAATGTGAAAATTATATTTTAGAATTCTAAAAGATAAGAAAATTATTAGAAAATTAAAATAAATTTTACACAATTAAATTAATTAATATTAATTAAAATGAATTATATGTATTAAAATGAATTAAATAATAAGAAAATCTAAAATTAACTTAAATAAATGAAATAAAGAATTTGAAAATCTAAAATATTATAAAATAATTTTAGAAACTGAAAATGTATTTTTTACACAATTATTCTATTTATTATTAATTATTAACTATTAAAAGTATTAAAACTAATATTTAATTATTAAAAATACTAAACAAGAAAAGAAAAATCTCAAACTTTTACAAAATTCTAAAATAAATACAAGAAGCTAGGAAAAGTATAAAATGGTAGCTTATGTACAAAAATAAGCTAATGGGCAATAAGCTCCAAAATAGAAGCTATCACTTAAGCTTATAAATGGTTCTTTTAGCTTTTTGCATTTTCGGACTAATTATACAGTAATATTATACATATTAGATGAAAAATAAGCTTTACAAATATAAGAATAAGCAGATCATGAGCTTATGAGCCCAACAGTTAAGCTTTTGGCTTGACTGTTGGAGCTCAAGCTCACTATAAGCTTGAAAAGAGCTATACAAATGAAACAAAAGATAAAATAAGGTAAACATCAGTCCAATGCAACAATATAAACAAGAAAAATGGACTGCTAAAGTGTGAGCTTATGGTTTAGACAGTCAAGCTACAAGCTTGACTTGGATGGAATTGAGGCTTCAAGAGCCTGTAACAAGCTCCCCACAGGAAATAAAAGGGAAAAATATAAGTGTACAAGCTATATGGACAAGTATAAACAAGCTAGTGTACTGATATCACCCATAAGCTTGAAATAAGCTCATAAGCTCTTACAGTTCACAGAAGTGCCAAACACCCCTTGCAGCTTTTTGAATTGGCAAATTAAGCTAAGTATATGAGCTTAATATGGCAAAGTGAGAATTGGGGCAGCAAGCTGAGCTGGTTAGCTTTCCAAAAGGCCAAAGCTCATCAAGTGGGACCCACTGATGAGCTTTTGAGAGGCTTATGAAGATGCTACTAGACCACTGATCAGCTCAAGCTGAGTCAGTGAATGCTGAGTTTTGGGACAAAACAAATGCATGTTGCAGCCCTAGTGAATGAGCCACAAGCTTGGATATAAGCACATGATCAAAAAGTTGGCTTGCTAGGCTTCCTAAAAAGCCAAGCCACACAGGCTAGTGATCACTAATGAGCTTATGAGAGCTTGAAGGAAATGGTGTAAATGGACTGCATAAGCAGTCCATTGTTGTGAATGGGCAAACATCAAGCTCATTTGAACCTATCAAATAAGCTCTAATAAGCTCAACTTATACTGGGACATTGAGATGGACTGCTTAGCTTCTCACAAAGCCAAGAATCACAATCTCAAGCTCATTAAGGAGCTTATAAGAAGCTTAGGTAACAAGACCCACTCAACTGTTTGCTTCAGTTGAGTGGTCAAAATGGGACAAAAAGGATGGTGAGATTAAGCTACCTAAATAAGCTAAAGATGTAAAAACAAGCATGCAAATAATAAAAAGAACACAAAGGCTACACAAAGAAGCCAAGCTCACAAGCTAGGGTCAAATCCACAAGCTTTTGCAAGCTTGTGAACTTGACACCTAAACTGTGGTGCAGGGCATGTTAACAGAACAGGTACTCAAAAGAGACAAGGAAATAAGCACTTAAAAAGCTGAGAAAAGATAAACTAGTATTTTTATGATTTTGTTAAGCAATCAAACTTTAATTTCCCAAAAGCTTTTAAGCTAAAACATATTATTAAACACACACTGAAAAGATCTATTTTAATCAAAAACGACACAAAGAAAAACTTGACTTTTACTTATGAACACAAAGGTTGACTAAAGTGAATTTAGAAATTAAACTACTGATTAACTATGATATCTTAAAACACAAGAACATGAAATTAAGCTATATATCCTACTTATGTATCACTGTGATGAGATTAAGGTTCCAAAATCCCAACAGTCATGAACTTAAGGCAGTTAAAAAGTGAATTTGACTTTAAACTAAACAAGGACAGTATTTAATTGTTGAACTAAGCTATAAATGACTAATATGACATGAAACAACAACAAATAACAACAAATCAACTCTGGACTGCTACTATATCAGCAAATCCAAACAACTTATAATAGAAACTGTTTTGAAGTTTTTAAAGCAAATGACTGCTTAACTCAATTCCATCCAATCCAAAGATACCAAAGTGTCAAATGGACCATTTTCAACCTAAACCGGATGTCAAACCGCCTAGGTCTAGGATTTTCAAAATTGAAATATTAACAGTTAACATGCCATATCAAACCACAATCCAATCCAAAGATACCAACTAGATATTAAGCTCTAACATGACTAAATTACAACAATTAAACACAGAAACATGAAAATCATAGCATCTAAAGAACTAAAACAGTAATATGCAAAAATTAGAAAAATGCTTACAAATGAGCAAGTGGACTGAGATATAGAAACCAAGGACAAGGTTACACTTATTAGCTTCCCAATAAGCTCCTAATATCCCATAGCATTCCAAATCCAACCCTGCTTCATCACCTTCTTCATAAATCTGACTTTTGATTATTCATTGATTTTCTTGACTTTTTTAGTAATTTCTGAATTTAAAGACTACACTTGTTTTAATGAATCTAAAAACTGAATGAGCTTTTGTCAAGAGCTTATGTAGCTTAAAAGATCCACAAAACAACTAGTTAACTAGAATTCGAATAACATGAAAATTTAAGGAAATAAGCAAAAACTTAAACCGAGATTTAATCGGAATTAAACCGAAATAAAGGTTTCATTACACTAATTTGAAGAAAAGTACAACATGAAAACTGTAAAAGACATTGAAATTAAAGAAAGCTTTAAAAAACTATACTACTTGACTAATGGCTAGTCCAAAAGTGACTTCTCCTCTCTTTCTTCTCTCCTTTATACACCAAGAATACTCCCACTAGTCCCCTGATTTGATCCCACCATCTTCCAGCCATTGGATCACTCTCAAATGCCATATGTCATTTTTGGCGCCAAAAGGTCATGAGCAGGTTCAAGCTTTAATGAGGGTGGGTTTAGTCAATTAATGGATTTGTTGTTTAGAGGAGGTGGAGGGGGGACAAAGTATGGAAGGGTTTTGAAAAAGGTGGAGAAACCATTACTGGTTTTGAAGATTCAGGCAGTGGAGAGGGATGTCTACAGTACCTGGTATTAGGCGCGCGTTTTTCTTGGGTTTGACTTTGGTTGACCAAGTGGTGATATCAAAAGGGGCCGGGTCGTGGGTTTGGGCCAAGGGTTGCTTTGGACTTGGATTTGGGCCTAGATATGAGATAAGGATCCGTTTGGTTAAGCTATAACAATAAGGACCAAAAGTGTAATTCACCCAAACCTCAAGGACTGATCTTGCAACTTTTTCAAACTTCTCACAAGGACCAAACCTGCCATACTTTGATAGAACAAGGATCCTTTTTGCATAAAATTTCATTTTAAACTTAAAAGGACCTTAATTGTAATTTTTGGATTTTGAGGGACTAAAAGTGAAATTTTCCAAAAGTTATCAAATTGTTCCATTTGTTAAATCATGCATAGTACAAGGGTATTATTTGTAAAATTCCAAGTTTTGAATACTGTGGACCATTTTTGCCAATTTTGTAACTTGAGGGTAAAATTGCCATTTTGTGTAAACTTTTATCCGTGGATGTTTTGTGAACATTTTGATTTCCCAAGGACTTAAGTTGACTTTTATTTCATTTTGAAACTTCAGGACTAGTTTTGACAATTTGTGTAACTCTGTGGACCGAAAACGACAATTGTTGTGAAATTGATCATTTTCACTTGTTTTTCGATCTTTTGTACGAATCACATAAAACACATTTTATGAATTTGTATCATTTTGAGAGTCATTTGTGTGTTTTTGGTTGTTTTTGTGGGTTTATATAATACAAATATATGTGTATTTAGACACATATCACTCCTGAATCATCATCAGAACCATCTACATCAGGAGAAATCGACTCGGCTACTTCAGTTCCTTAACAACAACCACATGAACACCTTAGGAAATGGACTCATGATCATCCATTGGACAACATCATTGGAAACCCCTCTCGTCCAGTATCAACACGAAAACAACTTGCAACCGATGCCTTATGGTGCCTCTTCAACTCCGTACTCTAAGGTCGAACCAAAAGATGTTAAAGCGCTATGAATGAAGACAATGGTTCAATGCCATGCAAGAAGAAATTCATGAGTTTGATCGACTTGATGTATGGGAATTAGTACCGCCCAGATTGTGCTATGATCATTGCTCTAAAGTGGATCTTCAAAGTGAAGCTTGATGAGCATGGCGATGTATTAAAGAATAAGGCTAGATTGGTTGCAAAAGGATACCGTCGGGAGGAGGGTATTGACTTTGAAGAATCATTTGCTCTGTTGCTCGCATCGAGGCAATCGTAATCTTCTTAGCTAATGCTTCAAGTAAGAACATGGTAGTCTATCGATGGATGTAAAGACGGCATTTCGAACGGAGATCTTAAAGAAGTCGCTCACGCCACCAACCCAAGGCTTTGTGAATCCGAGCATCCTACTCACGCTTATCGCTTAAAGAAGGATCTTTACGGTTTAAAGCAAGCTCCAAGGGCATGGTATGATACGCTATCAAAGTTTCTTCTATCTACCGGATTCAAAGAAAGGAGCATTGATCCAACATTGTTCACCGTGAAGTCAGCAAACATTTAATTCACGCTCAAATTTATGTTGATGATATCATCTTTGCCTCAACCGACCCCAATGAGTGTGACCGTTTTCAAATGAAATGGGTTCTAAATTTCAAATGTCAATGATGGGACAAATGTCATTTTTCTTGGGATTACAAATTTCACAAAGTCCCGGAGGCATTTTATAAATCAATCTAAATATGCAAATGAGATTTTAAAGAAATTTGGATTTGATTCTAGTGACCTCGCTGACACTCCCATGATCGAGCGTACTAAACCGGATGAGGACCACTTAGGGATCATGGTAGACCAAATGAAATATCGTAGCATGATCGGATCCCCGATGTACCTCACACCAAGAGACCAGATATTCGTCATTGATGCATGTGTGCTAGATACCGTGCTAAGCCTACCAAAAGCACCTTGAAGCGGTTAAACGGGTCTTCGGTACCTCCAAGGAACCATCAACATGGGACTTTGGTACCAAGGACACCGGTATGTCACTAACAAAGATATGCGATGCAGATCATGCCGGTGTCAAGATACTCGTCAAGTACATCCGAGGTGCTCGGTTTTGGGTGATAAGCTTGTGAGTGGTCGTCAAAGAAGCAAATGAGTACTTCTATTTCCTCTACAGAGGCCGAATACATAGCCATGTCATCATGTTGTGCTCAAATCCTTTGGATGAGATCTCAATTATGTCACACCCCAAATTACTGCTTTGCAATGAATGGAATTCTCGGGATTGATCGTCATAGCATCACAATCACAGTTATATTGAACGACCTAAAGTGTCGTTTGGAAAATACATCGTTTGATTTAATAAAATGATCGAGTTACAAAGTATAGGTCCCAAATGAAAGTTACTATGTGCGGAAAGTAAGTTTAGTACAAGTCAAACGATGTTTTTAAAGTGTATAAATCCCATGTGAGACGCGTCGTCACCGCGACTCTATGCTATGTCCACATGCATGCCATGAAGTGAATGCCTTAGTTACCTGAAAATACATTGCTAAAAGTGTCAACACAATGGTTGAGTGAGTTCATAGAGTTTATGTAAATGTTTAATACGACTACCACAAGTATAAATTATGTATGACAATGTCGCCACAAAATGATACAATTGCTTAAGCACATGACACCGAAGCTTGGTGATGTTCGCTTCAACAGAGTGTTTTGCCAAACAACTCAATAATGAATAAAGAAATGAAATGCATCCGTCCGGTTGGAATCCGCCAACCCGGATGGAGGTGTCACTCGATAGATCTATCCACTCACCTCGCTTCTATGAAATTAACGGTTCATGATTATGAAATGGGGACATTTAAGCGGCAATGAGGTAACTTAAGCAATGTAATGAATTTGAACATACTTGGCATCGTAGTAAAAATGATGTGCAATGTATTCTCCCGTAGGTTTGAAATAAGTAAAAACTTGAATAAATCGGGCTATGAAAACTCACCGTTGCAATGATAATGATGATGTAATGGCAAAAGTGGATACACCGAAATGTAGCGTGAATCTCAAACCGACCTCTTATGAATGATATGATATGTAATAAGTCATGATGTAATGTTATGCATGCAATTCGGATGATATTTATACCACTTATGAATTTTTGAAAACAATACTTCTCGTCGAAAATATAATCTTTTAACGCCTTGACCATTTTAAATTACTTCACATGTATTTACGTTGAAATGATATCCGACGATAATCGCTTAGTGATTTATTGTGAAATTATTACTTTTCGTCGTAAAATAATGTTATTGAAATTTCCATGAAAGTGACAAACGGCCTCTAAAAGCTAGTCGTAAATGGTGCACGCCGGCGTTAGGAAACAAACTCAACGGTTTTGGGAAGCTCGTATGATAATCTCAAAGTTTTAGCATTTAAGTTTTCGTCCTAGAGGTCTCGTACATAAAGAAAATTAGAGGTTAAGTATGGTACTTTTAGTCCAAAATATAGTTTAAGGATGGGTTTTCGGCAAAGTTTGAGCGACCGTAATTAATTCATTACAACTCCGCTAAACAAACGATCGGACATTTTGATAAGTATACTTGGCGATCTCACTTTTACTAGAAGACTTCACTTTATGAAAAGTTCTAAATCAATGTTAAAAACAACCTTTAACTTGGTAACTAGTTTTTGCCGCAAAACTTGTCTATTAGAAACCAAGTTAGTTTTTCTTATATGATAAAAGTTACGGCAACTTTGTAAACGTATATAATTTAGTCGTTACAAATCCGCTTTCACGCTTTTAAAGATCCTTAGCTTCGTATCAAGTATACTAACATATTTTTAACAAGTCGACATAATTTACAACGCCCAAGCTTCATTTTTGACTCGTATAAAATAAATAATGGTTGCTGAAATTTCCGTAAATTTATATTTTCGTCGTCAAATTGAAAAATTCATAACTTCTTCGTTATAACTCCGCTTTAATCCGTTCAAGCGGCAACGGTTTCGCTTTTAAAGTATATTTTCTAAATATCTAGGCCAAAATTTTTACCCACTGTCGGATTTTCCGAATTTCAAAATAAGGACAGACCCTTTTCAAAACGTGTCGAAATGAGTTTTTCTCGCGCCAAACCTATTCTAACCCATTCAAAACAACTCCGAAACTATTCTAATCCTACCATACACCTTGTTAGGGTATCATGGGTTCCTAGACATCACCAAAACTAATATATAACAAGGAGTAATTTATAGGATGGATTATATATTTAACACTTAAAAACATTAAAAACCTTAAAAAGTGGTATAAACATCACATAACTTGCATGTTTCTCAAATAAAATGATATGACCATAAAAATGAATGTGAAATAATAACATGAATATGAATGCTTACAAGAAATATGATGAGGTTTAAGGACAATGGGTTTTTCCTAATCACTTGAGGTTTTTATTGCAAAACCTATACAACAAGTGATACTAGATTGTTAAATAACTTGTCTTGAAAAATTATGATGATCTTTCCTTTGGTCTTATGGCTGCCGAATTTGGAGAGGAGAGCAAGAGAGTGGTCTTCTTTTTTTACTTGTGAAAAATGAATGAAAAAGTTTAGTTAGCTTTTAGTATAATATACATATACTATGAGATAGATATTTGCAAACAATACTCAATGACTCACTTAAATGAGTCACCCTCCCTTGTCGACAAGGGAGGTTAATAATTTACTTTTTTTTTTTTTTTTAAATGTATTATGTATAATTACTTGTAAGTTAATGAAGATAAATGATAAGTTGTAGTCATATTTGAGTATATAGGGTAGCGTTAGTTAAAAATAAATTTTCACGGGTCAAGATAAAATATATTGAGGTCATAAAAATTATAAAAATACATTTCTTGCAAAATTTGAGTGAAATAATAACTATCATATAGTATTTAATAAAACCGTCGTAATTATATAAATATAACAATTTATATACGAAATAAATTTAAAACACTGGGTAAACTCATAATATTATTTTTATAACTTAATATGAGTATAAAAAATATATCGGGATAATTTTTGGAAGTAACGGATCAATTGTTCAAAATAATTAGTTACGCGATAACGCTTATTTAATATGAAAATTATACGCTTAATGAAAATGCAAAACCATGCATGAATTAATATGATGACAATGATGTTAATGAAATGTAGACTAAACTTAGTCTATATGAAATGTCCTCGATGATATGATCATGAATTCACTGCTAAACCATTACGGTTACGTGAATTTGATACTCGTAAACCTAGTTTACGATAAACGATAAATGATGAAGCATGAATAATGTTTTGAAATATGACTTGAAAATACGAGTTGTCACAAATTAACTGACTATGGCTTTGAATTCAACAAAATCCCTCAGTATTGTGATAATAAAAGTGCTATTGCTCTCTCATGCAACAATGTTCAGCACTCAAGAGCTAAGCATATCGACATTCGACATCATTTCATCAGGGAACAAGTGGAAAAAGGTGTGGTGGAACTCTACTTTGTGAGAACTGAATACCAATTAGCAGACATCTTCACCAAAGCTCTTCCTCGAGAACGTTTTGAGTTTATCCTTCCACGCCTTGGTCTAAAGAGTTTACAACCGAAACACTCAAGCGCCTTCAAGAGGAAAACGAGGAGTAAAGGTCTTTCTTCATCTATCTCCTTGTATATATTTATTCAAAAAGCAAAATACAAAATTTGAAAACCCACAAAAGAAAATATAAAAATATAAAATTCCCAAAATCCATAAAATGAGAAAATCTTGAAAATTCCAAAATTATTGTTATTTTGTCATGTTTTACCTTATTCGATATCATCTATGAACTTTGTGTTGACATTCAAAGAATGTCACGGGTTTTTAGATGATCTTCGAATGCACATAGTTTTTGTTCATAAAAAAACAAAAATGAGGCGGAGAAAAATGGTGGTTTATTGTCATTTCAGGCAGTAACCCGTTTTCAAAGAAAGAACAGAGTCATGCTATATCTTGTTTTTCAAATCTCATGCTCTGATTCTATAAAAACAATTTCTTACCATCTAATAAAAACTAATTGCTTTGAAAATTACTCGGAATCTATTTTTGAAAATCATCGATTTAACGCTTGTCAAAATATCTATCTCTCAATCAATAACTTATGTCATTGATTGAGGGGGAGAATGATTTTTCAATTAAATTAAAAAGTGTTTTTTCAAACAATGGTACCAAACCGTGGTTATTATTAAGTTTTCAAAAGATATTCAAGCATGTTTAATCCTTGGAGTCTAAAGTCTCAAAATTCGATCCTTATCAGTGAAAACATCTTTCATAATCATGTCACTATTCTCCTTAAAAGCTTTCAAAATCAATTTAAATCTCCAAGAGATCACAATTCTCAAATGATTTGATAATTGTGATCGGGGAGAATTTGTGATTTAAATTGGATTTAAACTGATAATTCGATAAATGGTTTTATAAGGATGTACAAGTTCTCCTCCCCGCATGTGACAAACGATTTCAAATTTTCCATGCACATGTTGAGGGGGAGCATCTACTTTAAACCTTAAATTATTGAAACGTGATTGAATTGTCTCTATGTGCAGGTTCCTTCTAATATGTGCAAAACCCTTTCAAACTTCGAGGCACATATTGAGGGGGAGCAAACCTTTGAAAACCTCGTCCTTCCTCAAAATGTTATCTACTCAAATTGATTGGGAAGTGATGATGATCATTTTAGAAAATGTTAATCAAAATATTGGACCTTTCATTCTTAATATAACAAATTCCAAGATCTCTTGCCTTCATGTGCTAAACAATTTCTGAATTATATGCATATGTTGAGGGGGAGCATTTCTAAAATATCAAAACAATTGAGATACAAAATGTTTTGATTTTATATCACAAGTATCTTGATTGATTTTTCAAATGGTTTTCAATTGGTTTCAAGGCGAAAGAACTGTACCAAAATACCGACCAACTTTACTTTATGCATGGTGATAAAAGGATGATAAGGTTAGGTTGAGGTCCTATGATCCGCCAGAACCGGAGGGATCTACCAGAGGACAATCCACTAGTTAGTGTAGAAGTCCTTAGGTATGATGATAAAAGGAGAAAATGAGATATGGGAAGAGTGCGGATGAGACAGAGCTAGTAATGGAATAAACCCAACAAGGTTCTAGTTATGAAGTCTCGGTAAGCTTCAAGGGGTTGAAGAATGAAAAGAATTGAATGAGAAAAGGGTGAAAAAATAGCCTCCATTTATTCAACCATAGGCGTAAACCGGTTCAATTTATATGCTACCGATGGTAACATCGGTATTGAAGACAAGTCGTCATGGACCCAAAGGATCGTTAGGTCACCATATATGTAACACAAGCATCAATATGTAGAAATAGAGAAGAAAGAAGATCGGATGAACAATAAACCAAACACACACACACGAATGTATAATACGGTTATGCTTAGGAGAGTGAATGAAAGAGTAAATTGAACAACCAACCTTCTAAGGAAGGTTTACATGTGTTTATATAGGGGATGGAACTAGGGCAACATCCAAGTTACCTTCCTTTCCTATATGGGCTTGGGCCTAGGCTTATGGGCCTTCTACATAAGCCTAAGGCTAATTACTAACATAAAGGCCATATTAAGCTAACTATTACATATGAATTACTAACACTTGAATTAAGGTTTAGGAGTGATTCCAACAATCTCCCCCTCAAGTGCTAGTGATGAATGAAATGAGTGATAACGTTGTAGGTGCTGATGTAATAGTAGCTTTGACGTCTTCTGACATTCTTCTTTCTTGTGAGAAGATATGTCTTGATTCGAACAATCTCCCCAGTGTAGAGAAATTGTTTCCTATGAAGTATTCTGCTTTGACGTCTTCATTTTCTTTGTTCTTTGAAAGTGATAGTATGGTGTGGTAGTCTGCATCAGGTCTGCTTCCCTGCTCTAGTGTCTCCACGTCTTTCTCCAACATGCTCACACGCTCTTTAACGTTGGATTACAGTTGATGAAGTTCTATAAGTCTTTAAACTTTGTAGATTCTTTGTTGAGGAATCATTCGACTTTGTGTTGCCTTTGATCGTGAGAGAACTTCCATAAGTGATGTTGTTGGTATGAGCATGTGGAGAATCAGCACGATCATTCCGCTCGAGCTTCCATAAGAAGTAAACATAATAAAGGTTAGTAATAAGCGGATTCCGGCACTTACAAGTTTGAACTTCGAGAGTGTTAACAAAGATAGTGTAAAAACACTCTAATTCTCACAGCCGTTCTGAACCGAGTCCCACAAGTGAGATAACACGATGTACCAAGTACACCTACGATTCGGATGAGTCGCTAAGGTATACCAAAGCATCACCTCACAACCTGTGAGACCGTTTGAGACCAATAAGCGTAATCCACGTGGAGTTACCAAGCGACTGCTGTCGTGGTCATTTAATGTGAACCCTCATAAATGTTCTCGATGATTTCTAAGATCCGTGAAGTACTCGATAACGTACATCGATGTTCTTATTGTTGAACAACAAGTGATGAAATGTCAAGTGTACCTAAGAGATCTTTTGATGAATCTCGTGGCTCTAGACTCAATAGTGCGTTTTGGTTTTCCGAGCGGAGACTAGGAGAGGGCCTCCTTCTTCAATACCAAGAATCTCTAAGAGAAGGCCGATAGTTTACGTAGGGTTCCCGTGAGAATGAAACAATCTTCTTTTGAGAGAAACTTGAGTGGCTAAGAAGGTTTAGTGCATGCGCCACCGGGTCCATGACGACTTTTAATCTTCAATACCGGTGTCACTAAGTGACAACCAAGAGTATATGAATTGAACCCGTGTATGCGCCTAAGTTGAATAATTAGGAGGGCTATTTCATTTCACCCTTTTCTTTGCATTTCTTTTAATTCTTCAACTCCTTCTTTCTCCGATTCTCATTTTCTCCTTTTATAATCATACCTAAGGACTTCTAAGTACTAACTATTTGTGATGTCCTTGGGTAGATCCCTCCGACTCTGGCGGATCATAGGACGGTTATTCCTAACCTTAGTCACCTTATAACTCCATTGCCATAAAACCATTTTCATGAAAATCTCTCGAAGCGTTTGTGAATGAAAACATGTTTGAACACTTCAAGAGTTTTAGATTTTCGAAATACTCCCCCGACATGTGCTTAAGAGTTTTGATGTAAATCGCACGGTGAGGAAAGAGCGCACTTTTGGAATTGATCGACTCAAGATAGACAATTCCTTGCGAGACACGATTACGTTGCATAGTTAAAGAGTTACATTGTCGACTTTTAGGTGAAAACTAGCTCTAATAACTATCTTGAAGATGTGGACAACCTCGAAGGTTTTCAAACCCGTCGAGTTCATGTCTATCAAGAGCTTCTCGAATGGGTACAATTTACTTGGATAAGTCTTGGAAGACGAATCTTTTCAATGTATGATTTGTTCGGTTCCGTCAATTCATGGGTTGAAGTCTTTTCACACGAGAATTCATATAGCAAAACACAACATATTTCTTATCACGTATTTTTCTCCCCCTAAAAAATGGCATATAAATGTTATTTTTGAAGAAATGTAGATATCAAATATGACCATTTTGAGTTTTGTGGGAAAAGAACCACTAAGAACAATTTTGTGAACAAAGATTTTAGTCAAATACTCCCCCTCAACAAGTGATATAAACGGTTGAGGTTTTGAAAATCATAAGGAGAAGTACTTGTGCTTTTGAGCAAAACCTTTGAAAAATGAAAGGTTTGATAGGTTTTACTCAAAAGTAAGAAGCTTTCGATCCTTTTATAGGATTGTGGCACTGAAGCGTACCACAGGGTCCTTTCTTGACAAGAACGGGTTGTACACTGTTATGTGTGCACAAGCCATTGTCATAATTAAATCACACATCCAAAATATTATGAAATAGAAGCGGTTCAAGGGTACCAGAAGTCCATCAATCTTTCCAGAATGCTAAGCAGGCGTTGATAGCCGGCGAGAGCAATCACGGGACGACCACCTACAAAGCTCTCCGAGTTCGAACTAGTCCGTCGATACAACCTTTCATCAATCACGGTGATGATTCTCTTCCCATCCCGTCTTTCCTTAGAATTCCATCGCTTTTGTGACCCAATTCCTTCATGTATGTCCTTCAACCTATAAGCCAATCCGTCCCTAACCTTCTTGATGTGTGATCTCCAAACTTGTGAAGATCTCTACACGCCATCAAGCAGATTGCATTGTAGTTCACTAAGGTCAACTACTCTAAATGGTTGGTGATGAGAGTGTTTTGTGGAAGCGGTTGATGTCGGAAGATCTAGGCGAGGTGGAGTGAAGTTGACACGGTCCGATATGATTCAACCGCAGTCGGAGATCTTCTACACGTTCTTTGATTACTATTCTTCCGATGAAGATAAGCAAGGACTTGATGTATTCACGTTGCACTTGATCGAGAATTGTCTCATGCGACACTGCACTTTGGCAAGGTACATGTCTTCAATGTCGTTGATAGACAAATTCTCAAAGTCCTTTTCGAGAATGCATAATCCCTTTCGTCTTGCCTTTTGACTACGATATTCTTGAGGAAAGTGTAGTCCCATTTAGACGAAAGATCAACATGTTTAATAGCCACGATTGCTTTAGTCTTGAACACTTCATGTTGAGACTTGAACTGGCACTCGTAGTAGATTCGTCGGTGTTCCGCCAATGGTGAATCCCATACATTGCATCACGGTCATACTCTTCCACATTGTTGGAGAACATGTGGTTAGCTCTTTCCTCGATGGCTATGCGGTTAGAGTATATGGTCATCGGGAGCGGAAGTGTCGATGATGTAGCGATTTCCTTGAACCATCGCCACCGTGAAGAAGAAATTCCAAGTCTTTGTTGAAGAAATATCGAATGGAATCCTAGGTCGATCTGGTTGGCCAATTGTTGGTAGAGGTTTAGACCGATCGGTGTATTATGAAGGGTTGTCCCGTTTGGTGAAGTCGATGTTTGCTTGAGTTGAGCCAATCCATGTTGTTAGACATAGCTCGTGCTATATTATCAAGGTGATACTCAACTTCAATAGCACTTTCCGAGTCGTCTTTGAGCGGTTGAAATGCTTCATTCTTGATTCGCTTCAACTCGGATTTCGTCATCTTTTCACACGGAATTTTTCTAGCAAGAACTTAGCATGCTCCAATGTACGACCTTCACCGCATCTTGACCTTGGTGGGTAGGGTGTAGAATCAACAAGCTTCGAGAACCAATCGAATTCGGTGTTATTGTCACACCCCAAATTACTGTTTTGCGTGAATGGAATTTCGGGATTGATTGTCATAGCATCACGATTCTGAGATATATTGAACGACCTAAAGTGTCGTTTGGAAAACACATCGTTTGATTTAATAAAATAATCAGAGTTACAAAGTATAGGTCCCATAAGAAAATCAACTTGTGCGGAAATAAGTTTGTTACAATTCAAACGATGTTTTAAAGTACGTAAAACTCAAGTGAGACGAGTCGTCATCACGACTCCATGATGTCCAAATGCATGCCATGAAGTGAATGCCTTAGATACCTGAGATAAAACATGCTAAAAAGTGTCAACACAAAGGTTGAGTGAGTTCATAGGGTTTGTATTGAAATGTAAAGCCTTTCAAAATCGTTTATGCAAGAAAGGCATTGTAAATTCACTCGGCCCAAGTTCCGCCCATACAAAACTTGCAACTGTGTATTCACAACCCATTGCCAAAATGTATATAGTTTATATTCAAGCGCATGATGTCAAATGAATTCACATAATAATGCATGACTTAATGTATCAATGATTACTTGACATAATTATACCAAGACATTCAGTTCAATGAAAATCCCAAGACATTCGGTTCAATGATGTTCCCAAGACATTCACTCAATGATAATCCCAAGACATTCAATTTCAATGATGATTCCAAGACATTCGGTTCGAGGATAATCCCAAGACATTCACTCAATGATAATCCCAAGACATTCGGATCAATGATTTATGATATAGGATATGACTACTCATTAAGTTCAGTTAAGCATGTAGTTTCAAATAATCAAGATAGTCATAGAAATAGTTGAGCATGTATCTCCCCCAAAACAGTTATGAAAACAAGTAAAAGTAGGGGCTATGAAACTCACTTGGACAATAATGCGATGGCAAAAATGGATATACTGAAATGTAGCGTGAATCTCGAAAATGACCTATTATGAATGATATGATACGTAATGAGTTATGATGTAATGTTATGCATGCATTTCGTATGTTATTTATACCATTTGCGAGTTTTGAAAAATATTACTTATCGTCGAAAAATACTCTTTTGACGTCTTGACCATTCTTAAATCACTTTACAAGTATTTACGTCAAAATGTCATCCTACAATGGTTTCGTAATGATTTATGGTGAAATTTTCACTTTTCGTCGTAAAATAATGTCGTCGGAAATTTCTTGAAAGTGACAAAATGGCTTGAAAAGCTAGCCGTAAAATGGTGTCGTCGAACGTTAGGAAACGAACTCGACGGTTTTGGAAAGCTTGTATCAAAATCTAAAAGTTTCGATTCGGTGTTTTCGACATAAAGGTCTCGAACATAAAGATAATAAGGGTTAAAGATGGTGATTTTGTCTAATTGTTGTGTAAAAAGTGAGTTTCGCCAAGTTTAAGCATCCGTAAATAATTTATTAAAACTCCGCTATACAAGCGGTTGGTCGTTTTGAAAAATATGCTTGGTGATCTTGATTTTACTAGAAGACATTTCGTTTCAAAAGTTCTACATCATAGTTAAAAACAGTAGTCAACATGGTCATTTTAGTTACCGTAACACTTGTCTCGTAAAATAATATAGTTTTTGAGAAAATAATAGTTACGGCAATTTTATGAAAACGTGCATATCTTTGTCGTTTCAAATCCGTTTTCACGATAATACGTCCTTAGCTTCGTATCAAAGTATACTAATAGATTTTGACAAGTCGAAATAATTTGTAAAGCTTAAGGCTCGTTTTGACTCGTACAAACCAAAAATAGTATCTGAAATTTGAGAAAAATATATATTTCGTCGTCAAACTTTAAAATTCATAACTTCTTCGTTATAACTCCGTTTTATCCGTTCAAGCGCCACGGATTCGTTTTAAAGTATATTTTCTAAATATCAAGGCCAAAATTTCGTGCCTACTGTCGGATTTTCCAGAAAAACAAAACAAGGACAGAACACATTATATACTTATCGAAAATAGTTTTTCTCGTACTAAACCTATTCCAATCCCTTCAAATCAACTCCAAAGCTAATCTAATCCTACCATACACCTTCTTAGGGTGTCATGGGTTCCTAATCATCATCAAGACCAAAGTATATCAAGGGGATAATTATAGGATGACCTTTAAATATATATAACTCTAAAAATCATGTAAAAATGGTATAAATCAACATATGTCTTGCATGTTTGCTCAATATATGAAGAAATAAATATGAAATGAAAGTGAAAGAGGTAAAATGAAGTGATATGCTTACAAGTAACTTGATGAGGTGATTAGAACCAAGGTTTAACCTAAACACTCTAGGTTTTTATTTCAAAACCTTAATGAGAGTGTTATCTAGATTGTAATGAACTTGAGCTTGCAAAATTTTATGAATTCCTTGCTACTCCTATATGAAGGCCGGTTAGGAAGTGAAGAACAAGAGGAAGAGAGAACTTTCTCACACTAGATGAATAATTTGAGGTGAATGAATGACTTGAATGAAGGTTGGAGTAAAAGTTTATACAAGTAATAAAATTTCCTACCAACCATTAAATGCAATCCCTTAGGGCGGTTTTGTGGAATTTGTTTCTCAAAATATCTTTTTTTTTTTTTAAAGTAATGTATGTACTTGTATACTTGTAAGAAAAGTGTAAATAAATGTGTAAATTAATAATAACTTGTAAGGTTTTGGTAGCTTTTAGGTACAAGTAAATTTTAATAGATCAAAATAGAGTATAATGATATTATAAAATTGTAAAAATACATTCCTTGTGAAATTTGAGTGATATAATAATTATAGTGTAGTTTTTAAGAAAAACGTCGTAATAATATAAATTTAACGATTTATATACAAAATAAATTTAAAACACCAGGTAAACTCAAAATATAGTTTTTATAAATTAAATGTAAGTATAAAAATATACCGGGATCATTTTTGAAATAACGGATTAAATATTCAAAATAATAACTCACGCGATAACGTTTATTTAATATAAAATTCACGCGTTAAATGTGAAATGTAAAATCATGAATGAACTAATATGATGCAAATGATGCTAATGAAATGTAGACTAAACTTAGTCCATATGAAATGTTCGTGATGATATGATCATGAATTCGCCGCTAAACCATAAAGGTTACGCGAATTTGGAACACGTAAACCCGCCACGATAAATGTTGAAATTGTAAGGCATGAATTGTTTCGAGAAATGACACGGAAATACGGGTTGTCACAGCTTATCCTCATCCGACCATGATAAGGCGTCGGTCATAGGCGCTTCTTCTTCTTGTTCTTTGGCCTAGAGGAGGATTACGGTTTCTTGGGCGTGTCGGAGAGATGGGTTGTTGTTGGGGCTCGAGACTTCCTCATCGTCACCACCCGTATACTCAAAGTAATCACCGGTTTTTGAGTGCAGGGTGGTAACTCGTAATCCGAGGTTTATCCGTAGAAGAACGAGGAGGAGATCTTTGTTGAGTGGAGTCCGTTGGGGTGGAGGTTGCATTGAAGATGATTCACCGATTTCTTGGACGTTTGGGCTCGTTATCCTTATCCTTGTCTTTATCTTCATCGCTCTCGGACGTTTAGGCCTTCGACTTCTTCTCGCATCTTGACTTGAGTTGGTATTCGGCAATGCTTCAAACAATTTACCTTCGTAGGAGGCAAATGTTGCGAGCGTTTTGACATTTGAGCCACCACCGGTTAACCAATTCAAGATCGAGAAGATTATGGGATCAAGCGGATTGATGTTTACATGCATTGGAGTTGATTTCATGGTTTGCTTGGCGGATGTAAGAGATTCGGATAGAGTTTTTGGTGAACATCTCCTTTGTAATTCCGGGAACCATGTCAAGAAGGAACTTGTGAGTGTATCCTTTGATCATCTCGTCCATTTTCCTTGAAGATCATCTTTCATGAGCTTCGGACATACTCCCTTTCAACTTGCATCTTGTCTTTCTCATCATGAAGATATTGTATCCGGTCGACAAGAAAATCTAACTTCTTCTTTGTAATATCTTTCTCTCGACCGCTTGACAACTTTAACGATTCGGTCTTTGCTTGAGAGATCCAAGATGTTGTTGGCCTCTTCACTAATTTGGATGTTGATTTGGTTGATCCTTTTGATGGTGGTGGTGAAGAGTGAGAAGATGAATCGATGATGATGAGATGTGGGGAGACTCTAGGTCCTTTGGTGGCTCGAAGTTTTCTCCTTGGAGCAGACGGGACTGTCTAGAAGAAGACAATCATAATCGTCCGTTTCATCAATCTTTGTATCATCGCATTGTTTTCTCGGTCTTTTCCGTTTCGGTTCCTCAAATTCATAATCAATAGAATCTTCCACGCGCTTTTGTTGTTGCTCCAAGGTGGTGGCACCAGATCCCTTATCGGGTTGATTAACCACATCAGGACTTGGTGTAGTTTGAACTCCACCACTTGAACCTCCGGGGCCACCCATTTGATCCTTTGCAAACTCTTTCGCATAGCGTGTTGGAGTCTAACAATTTGAACTTCTTCCCGTAATCGGTATCCGAGGCTCTTCTTGAGCTTTCTCTTCGTGCTCAATCACCGGAGTCTTCCCTTTGCTTGTATCTGCTGGTGGGTGGGAGGTTTAGGTACCGTTGGAGTGTCATCTTTGCGGTTCGAGTAGGTAACCTCTTCGTTTGATTGAGTATCTTGAACTTTCATCCACTATTGTTTTGGCGATTCGGGCTTGGGAGTGGGAATAGGAATAGCTTCCTTAGAAGGAACTCTCCGTCATTTCGGGTTTCCGCTTGGGGAACTTCCTTTGAATCTCAGTGGTTGCAGCACTTCCTGCACTTCCTCTTCTGGTTTTCTGGAAGGTGTGCTAGAAGATTTTTCATCGAGAAAACCAACTTTGTTCTCTTCCACAGCTACTAGATACCTTTTGTAAGAGTATAGTTGTTTGAGTTCAGCAGAGAGAAGGTGATCTGGCAACACAACACCTTGTTTCTTGGTAGTTGACTCCTTAAATCTGACTGTTAGAGTGGGTTCAGACAACATGTCGTGATTGTCGGGGTCATTGATTCTCTTGGGGATATCTGGGTTATACCCAAGTGCTCTTTGGATCAACAGTTTAGTATATCTGATATAAGGAATCTTTGAGCCAAGCTTTTTGAGGAATGTCATCATGTCATCCCATATCAGAGCTTCAACTTCGATGTGCTTCATGTTGATCAAAGCCCAAAAGATTTGCAGTTCCATGAGCTTGGGATGCTCATAGCCACTGTCACGACCAGAAACAGACTTTGTGATGATGATATAAAGGGTTCTCCAAGGCTGAGGAATATTCTTGAGATCCACGTGTGAATGCTTCGTGATAACTATTGAAGCTTCGTCATACCAAATATCAATCAAAAATTGCAGAACAGTTTCTTCAGTTGGTGCAACAGAGTATTCAGTTGGTATGATGTCAGGAATGAGGAGGACAACTCTTAAATCTGCAAGTGTGATGATGACTTGTTTGTCATTGAGAGTCACCGTCACAGCGTTTTGTCCTTTGATCTTTTGCATTGTAGTCCAGAACTGTTGGATGTAGATCTCAGGCACTGTAGCAGAATTGGAGAGCATATTCTGATAAGGATGATTCTTGAGAATGTCCACAGCAATTAGGCAAGAAGACTCTGAGCATGTGAGAGTTTCAAAGTCAACTCGAAGGTTATTCTTCACAATCTTCATTGGATAACCATTTGGGAAGATATCAACAATGGTGAGTACATTTGGTGCATCCACATTCATTTGAGTGTTCATGTCGTGATCTGAAATACATTTAGCCAAAAGAACCAACATACCGAAAGACATTATGTTAGTCAACAGATGGTTTTATTGTCTAATAATTGAATGAGATATGTCAATGATTGTTACGAGTCCAAAATCACTTGTTTGTTCAATAGTCCAATGACGTCGTGATAAGTTTTGAGAGTTAGTTAACTTTAGGTTTTAAAGTTTATGTTATCACATATTTTTCACAACATATTAAACGATTAAGCTTATTAGTGACATTATTTGTTTCGTGACGTTATGATTTATTTATTTACAAGTTTGCACGCGTAACAATTCATAATGAAGGTTTGATCAAGGCTTAGGCGTAGAAATGGTAGCTTATGCGTAAATGGGAGTTATCTGGCGTGAGACACAAGCTTATCGTAGGATCCCGACTTCACGCGTAAGAAATATTACAGCGTAGGAGCAGGGGACCTTATGCGTAGAGCTTACGCGTAAGCGTATATAAGCCTTACGCGTAAGGCTTACTCGTAAAAGTAGACCTTATGCGTAGAGGTCACTGTTTACGCATATCCTTCACTGGATACGCGTAGTCCCTTATGTAGAACCTTATGCGTAGCAGCTACGCGTAAGATTACTCTTACGCATAACTCACTACGCCTAAGGTGATCCTTATGCGTAGTTTGCTAGTAACCTTGATTCTGATTTTTAGGTGTTGCAAACCTGAAATAAAATCATCATATCATCAATTTAAGCACATTCATTCATTCTATAACAGATCATGGCATGAATACTTGTCAAACAGTTTACGCGTAAAAAACCTTATGCGTAGAACTTAAACCCTAGTTTCAAGAATTACGCATAAGAAATCTAGCCATGGAAATTGCACCAAACATTTTCTGGGAGGTCTAGAAAGCTTAAAGAGTTGTTTTATCCAAGTTTTAACATCAAAAACTAAGTGAACCAAAAATACCCAAACCGTATGAACATAAACCCTAGTTTCTAATTTATGAATCATTAGTGTTTCTGGGTGATATATGGGCCTAGATATGATCAATTTAACTTGATAACAACCTTGTACAGCAATCTTTATCACCAAAAACGTTCTCATTTGAAAATACCCAAATCGACTCATGAACCCTAATTTTGAAAATCGAACAATTCGTGTTTCTGGGTGGATTAAATTGATGAAAATGGTTTTAGTACATAGTTTTTAACATTTTGACACCATTACATCATTAAAAACACACTCATGATGATCTTATGTTCTTATGCTTACGCGTAGAACATAAAGATCATCATATCACACGTTCTAGCCGTTGGATTTGCATAAAATTCAAAACCCTTGTTTAAAAACGTGTTCTCAACACAGAAACACTTACAGATTGATGATCGAAACTTCAGATTAGCAGGTTCAATTTTAGGCGTAGGATTAGTTAGTTGTGTGTAATAAATGTGAAGTGTAAGTTAGGTGGAGAGTTTATAAAAAATACTTTAAGCTTTTGACAGTTTTAGTCCCTTCACCTTTTCCATTTTCATCCAAAGTCTTTAACTTCCATTTTGGTTACCAAATGAAGAATATTTGGAAATAACTTTGACGACACTCCCCCTCGACTTAAGAAATAATGAAAGTTTATAAATTTTAGTCCGAGGAGTGTCAGAAACCAGAAATATGACCACCATTTAAAGAAACAACCGGGATAATGTAACATGCAAGTACACGGTTATTTTGAAACAGTTAAGTATTAAAATTTTCTCCCCCTCAACACTTGATCGGAAAAAATACTGAATTTTGAAAGATTAGAGTGTTGACGGAAGAAATGTACTTGCCATGTTAAGAGAAAAATAGATAGAAGAATATTTTTGTTGTTTTATCGATTTTATATTTTGTATTTTGTTTTGAAAAATATTTACAAAAGAGGTTTTGATGTTTGGTGGGTTTTAAGAATGTTTTAAGAGTTCATCCGGTTCCTCTTGAGTCAAACACCACATACCAATCCGGTGGACCAACTCATTAAACCTAGCGGGAGCTAAGGCTTTGGTGAGAAGATCCGCCAATTGGTATTCTGTACCATTAAGTATAATTCAACAATACCCTATTCCACGTGGTCCTTGATGAAGTGATATCAAGATCGATGTGCTTTGATTTCAAATGTTGAATCGAGTTGCACGAGATCGCAATGGCACTCCGATTGTCGCGATACATCGAGGATTACATCAAACACGTAACCATAGTCTTTGAGTTGTGTTCTCATCCAAATGACTTGAGCACAACACGACATGGCTACATATTCTCGCTTCGTTTGAGGACGACGATGTACAATCCGCTTCTTCGATTGCCAAGACACGAGTTTGTCACCAAGAAATTGTAGTGCTCTGAAGTACTTTTCCGAGAGTCTAAGCATCCTGCGTGGTCGGCGTCTGAAAAAGCTATTAGTTCAAAACCGAATCCTTGGATACCAAATCCCCAAATTAATGGTTCCCTTGATGTATCGGAGATTCTTTTAGCCTCAGAGGTAGGTTTCAGTTGGTCGCGATCGATAGCGGAGCAAAGATATCGGCAAAGACAATATCGGGCTGCTAGTTGTTAGATACATGAGAGACCCAATAATACTACGGTATTTTGTAGGGTCAACCAGGTTTCCCATGCAAATCGTCCGACTTCTTGGTATGTGACATTGGTGTGGCATAAGTATCACAAGTATTCATCCGAATTTATTCAGAATTTCAAGGGCATATTTGGACTGACTCAAGAAAATACCACGGGGTGATGGATGAACTTGCAGTCCTAGAAAGAATGTAAGTTCACCCATCATAGACATTTCAAAATGTTTCTTCATTGGTTTTGCAAAAGCATTTGAATATTTTAAATGTGTTGACCCAAAAATGATGTCATCAACATAAATTTGGATGATTAAAATATGTTCCCCGTGATATTGTATGAAAAGTGTAGGGTCGACCGAACCTTTGGTGAAATTATTGGCAATTAGGAAAGATGATAACTTATCGTACCACGCCCGAGGAGCCTGTTTGAGTCCGTAGAGAGCTTTGTTCAGTTTGTAGACATGGTTCGGGAACACGGATCAACGAATCTTTCGGTGGTGAGATAAACCGTTTCTTCGGTTGACCATTCGTAAAAGCGGTTTGACATCCATTTGAAAGACCGTTATATTCATATGAGCATGAACGCAAGAAATATCCGAACAACCTCAAGGCGAGCAACCGGAGCAAATGATTCTTCAAAGTCAATACCCTCTTCCCGACGATAACCCTTAGCCACCGGACGTGACTTATTTACGATTCGTTCCCTTGACATCAATTTGTTCTTCCAAATCCATTTGAGACCAATGGCGTAGACCCTGTTGGTCTTTCAACCAGTTCCATACTTCAAGACGTTTAAATTGGTTGAGTTCTTCTTGCATGGATTCAATCCGTTGTCTTTTGTCATTGCGTCTTTAATGTTTTAGGCTCAGTTAGCGGACGGTGAGGCATAAATGCAATGTTCACCATCGTGTGAAGACGTTGTCTTATAACGATTGGTTGATTCGGGTTGCCAATAATATTCTCAAGAGGATGGTATTTTGTCCATCGATGTGTAGAGGTTGATGTTGGTATACATTGTGCGATTACGAGGATTCAAATGGCTTGTAGATGATTTCGCAACATCGGTGCAGCGGTTTCATTAGCAAGCGGGTTGAAGAACGCATTTGGATCAAAATCTGCGGTGGGGTACATGATTGTTCGAACATCATCGTTGGTTCGTCGTTGGAATCGGTTTGTTCAACTGTTGTTGTGGAGTCAATCGGTGGTGTTTCTTCAACTGTAGTTGTTGTAGTAGGTGTATCGGTATAAGAGTAGTATCGGGTTGAGCGGCGAAAACATCGGATACACCGAGCACGTTCATCAATATCGACCGAATGAGGAGCAAATAGTCTTTCCATTTGTTGATGAGTAAGCTTAGGGCTTTGTTCAGCTGATGATGGGGTTTGAAGGAAGTTTAAGCGGTTGTGACCGGGTTCCAAGCTGTTATGCTCAGAAGCCATTTCAGTGAGTTCATCAAAATGAGCATGAATCGTTTCCATAACTTGCTTTGTACGACGATTCCAGATCCGGTAACCTTTAGAATACTCACAATATCTAATAAAGACTCCAATGTCAACTTTGGCTTTGAGCTTTCCAAAGTCATCACGATTATTATTCGGATAGCAAAGGGATCCAAATACATGAAGGTGTTTAAGATTCGGTTTTCGGTTGTGGAGAAGTTCAAATGGTGTTTTATTGTGGCATTTTGTAATCATTGAGCGATTTCGAGTGTAGCATGCGGTTGAAACGACTTGACCCACAAGTAATCTGGAAGTTTAGCATTGATTAACATCGTTACGGCGACTTCCACTAACGTATGGTTTCTTCTTTCAACAACTCTGTTTTGTTACGGTGTGCGGGCAATAGATGTTTGATGCTCAATTCCCACTTTCTCATAATCTTCCGAAGATTTTGGTTAACAAATTCAGTTCCTTTGTCTATTACGATTTGGCGGACGGTGTTAGGAGTGAACTTGAATTTTCGTGAGAAAGGTGATGATCATTTGTGGAGCTTGGTCTTTGTTTCAAGAAAGTAGACCCAAGTCCATCGTGAGTAGTCATCAAAATTACTAAGATGTAGCGTTTGCCATTAATTGTGCTGCAGCGCATCAAAGCCACACAAATCCATGTGAAGAAGATGAAGCACATCTCGAGAGGCGTGTTCCATCTTTGAAGGAAAATGAGCATGAGTGCTTTTCCCTTGTTCACAAGGTGAACATAGGTGATCTTTAAGTCTTGGAATCTCGGGAGACCTTCAAAAGTTTGTGTCGAGCAAGATTGGTTATGGTTTGAAAGTTTAGATGTGAGAGGCAGCGGTGCCATAGCCAAGATTTTGTAGATGTAGCCTTTGAGTAGACAAATGGGAGATGAAGCGATCATGTCTTGCATGGAGATAGTGTAGAGACCGGATGGCGTTGGCGGACATAAGATCATTTCCTTGTAGATCACGAATGAAACAAGTTTTCTCCCAAAGCGACTTCCAAATATCCATCACAAAATTGACCAACGAAAAGAGATTGTGACCGAGGCCTTCCACATAATAAACCCCGCTAATTTTGATGTTGCCATTGATGTAATCTCCGTAGCCCATGATAGCTGCTGAAGTGATCATTCCGAATCGACGGTGCCAATGAACTTTGCAACAAAGTTTGATAACGATTTAAGGTTGCTGTCATGTGTTGGGAACATCCGCTATCAACAATCCAAAGGATGATCATATCACCTGCATTACACGACGACATAGATGGAATAGAAGTAGATGTGGAACCCGATGAGTTAGAGGGTTCGAAGCGATTATAGTTGAAATACACACATCAATGATTTTAGGCATCCATTTAAATCCTAGTGTATTATGTATCCATTTCTACCATCTCCAACTAGTCTTAGCTTTAGTCTTAGTGAATGCACTAGGTGGTACTACATTTCTTGGAGGTGAGACTGGAGCTACAGGGACATCAATGTGTTTTTTAGAATCTAAAGAGGCGGTTTACCAAGCACGGACTTATAAGCGATAGTGGGCCTAGAGGTATTCGAATCTTAAGATTCCTTAAACGAGACAAGATAGCCTTAGCAACACACTTATCATGACAATGTCGACGCATACTTTTACGACAAATAACACAAGAAGCATCAGTTGAATATCAAAAGTACTTAAAGGTTCGACATTAGTTACAACACTTTTCCATTACATTTGCTAGACGGAATATCTAAAGTGGGTGCAATCGAGTCTTATTCAAAGTCCTACGGTGTTCTTCTACTTGACATTCATTATTTGTCTTTTCTTAGGTCGCAACTTCCTATTCTTCCTTGTATTGCTCCTAGGTCGTGAAGTGCGGACGTTTGGAAAAGAGGCAACTATTCTGTTTCGAGAGAGGAAGCACATTAGTAACTTTTGTTTTGTCGAGAGGTATTCTGGGGACATGATTGCAAAGTGTTACAGGTGCAACTCTCTTAATGATGTTAGGCTGAACTTGTTCATACTTTCCTAACATTTCCCTTAACTTAAAGATAATGTGCACCAGTTCTCGATTTTCAGAACGAAGATTTCCAAAAAAATTCATGACTTCTCTAGTGTATGCAAGATAATGATCAAGTTCGTTTGATGCTTCATTATGAGTCTGTTTGATTAAATCAAATATGACACCATATTCATTTTTAACTTTTGCAAGTTCTTGTTCATATTTTGAGATTTGACACTTAAAAGACACGTTTTGATCATCCAGTTGCTCAATTTTAGGATCGGAAGATTTAGCACAATCGGGCGATTTTGTTTCGAAAAACAAGTTGTTGATCGTGAATATCTTTTGATACCAATTAAGGCGACATTTTGCATTAAGCTCGTTTGACAATCGTTCATTTTCAAATTTTAAAGACTCGTTCGAAGCACATTATCGGTATTCACAACAATATCAACCGTATCAACAAAATCACAGAGATATGATCGGATGCATATGCAGCAGATTGTAATAACACAAGATTATTGATTTCGGCCTGAGATAACGTTTTCCAAGAGTCAATCAACATCTTTTCTCAATAATTTCTTTTTGCGTTTAGTATTTGAAATTGATGTTTCATTTTCTAAAGCTGTTTTCATGAGACCAAGTTCCTTGTGAAAATCCCTTTCCCAATATAGTGCACAATTTTTCAAATTTTGACATGGGGTAAAATTCTTTTCGAAAAATGTCTCTTTGTTCTCGTGCCAATGGCGGTGAAAATGTTCAACTTTTATTTTGATGAAATTCAATCTCACGTTCAAGAGTTTGATGTCGATAAGAAAGTGTCAAAATATTTGATAACACGACAACTTTCGGCTTTAGTTTTACTTCACTAAGTGACGGTAAGGACCATTAATTTGTGCACCATTGTGTTGGGGACTAACTTAAACTGGTGTGACAACCAAAGGTGTGTTTGAAGTATCTTGTTGTGTGACAAAAGTTACGGCTTTTGAATAGTTAAATGGTTTGTTATAAACGACATTTTCCATTTTGACCGACTCGTCATCGCATCTAATTCTTCCATGCGATTATATTCCACAACAGTCATAATTGAATCATCAATTCTATTTTCGCACCTTTGTAAACTTGATTTGGTTTGAATACTGTTTGAAAACTTAGGTTTATGTCGGCAAGAATCGGACCATATCCATTTGGATTTGGTTTAAAGTAAACTTTTGTATAGTTGTGATTGACTCACCATGTTTATAAACGACATTTGAAACTCTTTGATTTTGTGTTGTAAATCGACAATTTCTTCAAGATAGGTATCTATTCGTTTTGTGGAATCTTGTTTGTACTCGAGAGAACTATTTTGACAAGTTAACATTTCGACCTTGGCTTTTGAGTTTCAAAGTAAGGCGTTAAGTTGTTTTTATGTTCATGTTTTGGTTGTTCTATATGAGACAACAAAGCATTCTTCGATCTTGACTAGATCACGATCTGTCTTTCTAAAGATTTTTCGTTTTGATAAGATTTAGCAAAAGCGACTTCAAAACATTTTCCGTTTTCTTGAGTTTTAAAACTTGATTTGTCGAATTAAACAATCGTTATCCACAGTTAACAAATGCATTTTTGCTTTTAGTTTTGAATTGACATCATGATAATGTTCCACTCGGGATTGTTGGTCTTTAACTAAGGTCCGGAGCTCAAATTCTGGATCAAACATAGAATCATTTTGTTCAGCGTGAGTCTCAACATGGTCATTGTTTAGATCCTCAAGTATAACCCGGAGTCAACTTGATCATCAATGGTAACCATAAGGTCATCTTGATCATCAAATATAACTACGGGTCTAGTTGATGATCATCGGAATGAGATGTAGAAGACTCATGTTGAACACTCGATTATGTCGGATGAGATGTTGGCGGAGATATCGTTCATTAATGATGATTGTTTGTTCAGTACACGAGACAAGCCGTCGATGTCATACTTGGGCTGTGTCACTCATGTATAGAGCTTGCATTTGTGCCATCAACATAATCATTGCATTAGCACGCAAGTCCTCCATATCATCATTTGAGTGCGCATCGCCATAATGCTCTGTTCCTTGTTAGAGAGTTCCACCGACTTCATCCTTAAGAGCCAGAGCGAGCCTCTTTGAAATAAGCACGCCTCTTATCCTCGGTTTAGGACATGCATTAGCGGATGACCCTTCTCATTACGATTATAGCATCGAAGACCATTAACTTGGTCCGAGCATTCCCTTGTTCAACCATCGAGCCCTTTTTGTTGCGGAGCACCATGTTATTCCTTCCGTAGCATTGAACCCTTGACCACCTCCCATCTGACGACCATAACCACGATTCTGAACTTCAACGTGTCCATTGTTCACAACAGCCTGATTTCTTGTATTAGATGAAGAACGAATGTGATTGTTGGATTTGTTAGTATACCGGCCAAATGCTTTAGCAATCATAACAAATCCTTGTTGCAATTCATCTAAGGCATCGAAGTCCTCATTAGCTTCACTGTAAAGTGCCTGAGCAGTGTTGTTGTTGTATGGAACCAATTGATTTTGTTGAGGTTGTTGCTGTGACGGATCATAAGGTGTGATGGTTGCAGTTGGTTGAGGAGCGGGTTGAGGAGCTTGTTGAGGAGGAATGTTAGTTTGAGCCCACAAAGCAAGTTGTTGATTTTCCGGAAGTGGCGGTGAAACAGTTTGACCACGGAGAATCCTTTCCTTATCAACTTCTTTTTGGTGAGGCTTCAGATAGTCGTACAACAATCCGTATGTAGCATGATGAAGGTTCTTAGCTTGACAGAGAAAAATGACATACTTCTCCCATTCCGGACCAAGACTACTTAGGAACTTTGTGTTGACAGTAATTCAAGGCATGATGATATTGTGTTTGTCCAAATCATTAATGATGTCAGAAAAGCGATGATGATATGACTCTAATGTCTCCCCTGGTTCAATCATGAAGTGTTCATAAGCCAAGTAAATTTTGGATTCCATGTCTTCCTGATTGAGTGTTGTGCCTTCCATAAGAAGATGAATATGTTCCCACATTGCTTTTGCAGTCTTTTGAGCATCAACACTTGAAGGATTGGATTTGGTAGTCCTAAAGGATGTATTGCATTGCAAGTTCATCGGCTTCATAGTGTAGAAGTTGATCACCGGTGAGGTCGAAATAGTAGCAATGTTGGTGTGACATCTCTTGGTGGATTAGCATCCGGATCTGCAGGTGTGTGATAATAGGCATCTAAAATGGACCTTCCATAATGACCTTCTTTAAGAATTTTCCATGTGGTTTCTTTAGATCACAAAACCTAAAGAACCAAATCACCCATTGATCATAGTTCCCGGGAGTGAGCATTGGAGGTCTATCAAGTGAGCCAGCTTCATGAATTGATTACTGGCTGCTTAAGGCTTCACATATCTTGCCAAACCATGTCGGTTCCTTCATAGTATTCTTGGATGGATGTTGATTGTAGAAGTTTGTGTAAGGTTGTACTTGAAGACTTGGTGGTGGTTGAACCATTTGTGGTGGTGGAATTGCTCCAAGTTGTGGAGTATGTTGTTGATTAAATTGTTGTTGATAAATTTCTTGTTGATGATTAAATTGTTGATGTTGTGGACTTAGTTGTTGTTGTTGATGATGATAAGTGTAGGGAAAATAGTTAGAGTATGGGGGTTGTGACATGTTGAAAACTTGTGTTGTTAAATGGATCTTTGTAGTCGAATGAACCGGTGTTGATGAAGTATCCTTAGGCGTAGAAATCACAATAAAGCCAAGTAACACTTATGCGTAAAACACCAAAGTTACGCGTGAGGTTTAGCTTACAGCGTAAGTAAGGAGAAAAGCACTAAAGTTATGCGTAAGCGATGAAGTTAGGCGTAGAAAACTTAGGCGAGGATTACCTTATGCGTAAGACAAAGCTTAGGCGTAAGATGAATCTTATGCGTAAAGGGTTCTCTGGCGTAAGCTTAAGCTTATGCGTAAGTTTAGGGTTTTGCCAAATGATCTTTACACTCTCACGGTGCAAAAGATATCCAAAGCCGACGTATTTTCGGGCTTATCCAAGCAAGAAAACACGGAGTAAACCACTAAACCGATGATCAAACCAAGGAAAATGTTACGCGTAAGTTTAGGGTTTTACTTAGCGTAGGATTTAGCCAAAAATGATTTCATGCACTTGATGTTTCCAAACCGGTTTTTATGATGAGATAGCTTCAATATCACCAAAATAACACAAAAGTGTGAAAATTGATGATCCAAAGCTTAAGAACAAGTTACGCGTAGAACGAAACCCTCGTAAAAAACTAAGCTAAAAAACAATGATCCACGCTTAAAGTTTGAAACTTTTTGCCAAAAACAGTTATTTTAACACCTTAGAACGTTGAAAGTACAAGAATCTCGGATTAAAAAGTGTAAAAATGTGTTTTTAAGCGAACCGAAGTTGTAACCACGTTTACGCGTAAGACCAAAAAACAAAAACTTCAAAAACAAAAGTGTTCACCCAACTATTTGGCGATTGATACCACTGTTAGGTCACCATATATGTAACACAAGCATCAATATGTAGAAATAGAGAAGAAAGAAGATCAGATGAACAATAAATAAAACACACACACACGAATGTATAATACGGTTATGCGTAGGAGAGTGAATGAAAGAGTAAATTGAACAACCAACCTTCTAAGGAAGGTTTACATGTGTTTATATAGGGGATGGAACTAGGGCAACATCCAAGTTCCCTTCCTTTCATATATGGGCTTGGGCCTAGGCTTATGGGCCTTCTACATAAGCCTAAGGCTAATTACTAACATAAAGGCCATATTAAGCTAACTATTACATATGAATTACTAACACTTGAATTAAGGTTTAGGAGTGATTCCAACAATGGACGACTTGCACTACAACTTCAAAACCACTCAAGTTCCTCTTAAAGGACTTGTTTCATTCTCACGGGAACCGACATTATCTATCGACTCTCTTAGAGATTGTTGATATTGAAAATGTCACACCCCAAATTATCTGTTTTGCGTGAATGGAATTCACGGGGTTGTTGTCATAGCATCACAATCATAGTTATATTGAGCGACCTAAAGTGTCGTTTGGAAAACACATCGTTTGATTTAATAAAACATTCAGAGTTTACAAAATATAGGTCCCAAATGAAAATCAACATATGCGGAATTAAGTTTGTTACAAGTCAAACGATGTTTTAAAGTTCATAAAACCCAGTGAGGCAGCGTCGTCACCGCGACTCTATGATGTGTCCATATGCATGCCATGAAGTGAATGCCTTAGATACCTGAGATAAAACATGCTAAAAAGTTTCAACACAAAGGTTGAGTGAGTTCATAGAGTTTGTGTTAAAATGTAAAGCCTTTCAAAATCGTTTATGCAGCAAAGGCATTGTAAATCCACTCAGTTCCAAGTTCCGCCCATACAAAACTTGCAACCTATGTGTTTACAACCCATTGCCAAAATATGTATAGTTTATGTTCAAGCACATGATGTCAAATGAATTCACAATAGTACCTAACTCGACGTAGGACCATAGCACATAATCAATAGTACATGACTCAATGTATCAGTAGTCAACTGACATATCACTTTATTCGAACTATAGCACATAATCAATAGTACATGACTCAATGTATCAGTAGTCAACTGACATAGCACTTTATTCGACGTAGAACTATACCACGCAAACAAGAACAATTGATGTAGTACAACATTCGGTTTTGAAACAATGGTGATCATGATAGAAGTTATCCTTAAAAATCTAAAGTACTTGTGAAAAATAGTTAAGCATGTATCTCCCCCAAAATAGTTCAAAACATACAAAAGTAGGGGCTACGAAACTCACTGTAATCCTTAAATGTTTAAAGTACTTATGAAAGTAAATGAAAATAGTTGAGCATGTATCTCCCCCAAAAATAGTACAAAATAATTGAAAATGGGGCTATGGAACTCACAGTAATATGTAAAAGTTTTGAGTACTTTTGAAAGTAAAAATAGGTAATTGAGCATGTATCTCCCCCAATAATAGTATAAAACAATTGAAAATGGGGCTATGAAACTCACTGGACAATGATGCGATGGCAAAAGTGAGTACACTGAAATGTAGCGCAAATCTCTAACCGTGACCTATTATGAATGATATGATATATAATAAGTTATGATGTAATGTTATGCATGCAATTCGTATGATATCTATACCACTTGTGAATTTTTGAAAATAACACTTATCGTCGAAAAATAATCTTATAACGTCTTGACAATTTATAAATTACTTTACAAGTATATACGTTGAAATGATATCCTACGATAGTCATTTAGTGATTTATTATGAAATTATAACTTTTCGTCGTTAAATAATGTCATTTGAAAATTTCATGAAAGTGACTTAAATAGCCTCGAAAAGCTAGTCGCAAAATGGTGCACGTCGAGTGCTAGGAAACGAACTCAACGGTTTTGGGAAGCTTGTATCATTATCTCAAAGTTTTAGCATTTAAGTTTTTGTCCTAGAGGTTTCGATCATGGAGAAAAATATAGGTAAAGTAATGTACTTGTGTCCAAAATATCGTTTAAGGGTGGTTTTCGGCAAAGTTTAAGTGACCGTATTTATTCGTTACAACTCCGCTTGACGAATGGTTGGACATTTTGGAAAATAGGCTAGGCGAACTTACTTTTACTAAAAGACATCATGTTATAAAAAGTACTACATCCATGTTAAAAACGACCCTCAATATGGTCCTTTGTGGCCGTAATGTTTGTCTAATAGAAATATATTAGTTTTTCTTATATAATATAGTTACGGCAACTTTGTATAAATGCGTGTAATTTAATCGTTACAAGTCCGTTTTCTACGTTTTATATCTCCTTAGCTTCGTATCAAAGTATACTACTATATTTTTGATAAGTCGACACATTTTATAATGCCTAAGCCTTATTTTTGACTCGTACAAAGTAGATGTAACATGCTGAATTTTCTGGTTTTTATACTTTTCGTCGTCAAACTTGAAAAATTCATAACTTTTTCGTTATAGCTCTGTTTTAACCCGTTCAAGCGGCCACGTTTTCGTTTTAAAGTATATTTTCCAAATATCTAGCCCAAAAATTTTTACCTACTGTCGAGAATTCCAGAATTTAAAAATTTGATTAGACCTCTATATAAAATTGTCGAAATGAGTTTTTCTCGCGCAAAACCTATTCTAACCAATTCAAAACAACTCCAAAGCCCGATAGCGGTGCTTCCAGCGATAAGATGTTCCAGCGATAGCACCGTGAAATCTTGATGCTATGAAAGCATCGATAAGCAAGTGTTTCCATCGATAGGTTGTATTTCCACTACAAGTGAAAATCTTGCTAGTGGAAATCTTGCTTATGGAAAATCTTGCTAAATGGCGATTACAACTTCTTTATGACCACGTTTAATTGGTCATGTAACCACTAACGGCTATAATGGGGATAATTATGAGGCTATTAATGGGCCGATTAATACTCATAATTCCATTGGAATAGCTCAAGAGTAACCTCCTATATATAGGAGATCTGAACATGCATGAGAGACACATAAAACACTAAGCACTTATAAGCGCAAGGGTTATTGAATTGTGCATAATTCTATAACTGCATTTGGTCTTATCCCAAGTAGATATTCGTGATACCCAGGCATTAGGGTCGAATAGTTTACTTTGGAAAGTGATTACGATTCAAGTGATATCCGATAACCACCTAGTGGTATTGCTACTGTCATTGATTGTCTTAACCTGCTTGGGAGTTAACCCCAACAATCAAAGTAAACTATTTTGTGATAATCAATGGTGCTTCGCAATGAACACATGGCTTCAAACTTTGCCAAGCTTGATAAGTTTGAAGGGTGGACTTTAGGAGGTGGCGAAGAAGATGCACTTCTTTGTCAGCATGAGTGTGGTCTATGTCTTGACTACTCCAATTCCTCGATGATGGTGATGATGCTACTTGTGGAGCGATCGGGAGGAGGAGCAAGTGGGAGAATGATGACTACATATCACGAGAGGTCTTATTACGAATGGTATGTCGATTCTTTGTTTGATATTTATCGAACTTTGAATCTTCAAAGAAGCTGTGGATTCCTTGGATGCCAAATATATGGTGAGGATGCATCAAGTAAGAAGTTCCTTGTTAGTAATTTCACAAATTACAAAATGGCGATTCAAGACCGGTTATGGAACAATACAATGAACTTCTTGGAATACTTGGAAGGTTTACACAACACCAAATGAACATGGATGAGGCTATCAAAGTCTCTTGTGTCATTGACAAACTCCTCCTTCATGGAAAGATTTCAAGCATACCTTGAAACATATGAAGGAGGAGTTAACTCAGTTGAGTTGGGCGATCATCTGCGCATTGAGGAATCTCTCAAGGTGCAGGATAATGACAAGCCAAAGAGTAGCAATGCTCTTGGACCATCTGTTGTCAATATGGTGGAGCATAACAACTCCACCGGTACAATGATAACAAAGGCAAGCGCAAATATCATGACAACACAAGGCGGATCCTAACAAGAAGGCAACACCTACTTGTTGGAAATGTGGCAAGACCGGTCACATTAAAGGGACCTAAAGGTGTTAAAATTGGTGGTAAAGCCAATGGATCGAGCACTAATGGTTCGGGAGTGGTGGTTCACCAACTCACCGAAAGGTCGAATATGTTTAATAAGTCTTTTCGGTTTATTATGTTACATATGTATCTGAATCTTTTATGTGCGGGATGATGATGTTGCGTGGTGGGTTGACTCAGTGCAACAGATTCATGTGTGTAAAGATAGAAGGCGGTTCAAGACTTATGAGTCACCGAATGATGGTTCTATTCTTCACATGGGAAATGAGTCAATGACCTTGGTGCATGGTCGTGGTTGTGTAGATCTTAGGTTTAGTTCAGAAAGATTGTAACTTTGTTTAATGTTATTCATGTTCACGATATCGGGAAGAACTTGGTTTCAAGTAGTGTTTTGAATAATCGTGGATATAAACAAGTTATTGAATCGATAAATTTGTTCTCTCTAAATGTGGTGTTTTTATTGGTTTTGGTTATTTATGTAATCAAATGTTCGAAGCTTAATATTACCACCGCAGTGTTATTTAGCCACTTTGTGACCACATATGATCGGTGATTCTACCATGGCATGCTAGACTTGGTCATGTTCACTATAAAAGAATGCAAGATATGTCTAGGGATGGTTTAATCCTCTTTTGACATGGACACCGAAAAGTGTAAAATTGCATGTTGACCAAGATAACCAAGAAACCCTTTCGGGGTGTTAGTCGTGAGACTAAGATCTTGGAGCTTATTCACATGACTGTGATTTGCATGCCACTCCTTCTTTGGGGAATAAGAAGTACTGTGACATTTATTGATGATGCTTCTAGATTTTGTTATGTCTATTTATTACATACCAAGGATGAAGCATTAGATAAATTCAAAGTGTTTAAAGCGAAGTTGAATTACAACTTGGGTCTTTAATCAAAGACTAAGGATCGATAGGGAGGTGAGTACATGGATACTCATTACTTTCGGTCTGTTGGAATAATCCATGAAACAATCGCCCTTATACTCCTCGGCAAAATGGTATTTACGAAAGGAAAAACGGTCTTGAAGGAGATGGTTAATTCCATGTTGTCCTATTCAGGATCGAGTCAAGGTTACGGGTGAAGCTATGTTATGACTTTCTATTTATTAAATAGGGTTCCAAACAAAATCTAAGATGGAAATTCAATCCTCGTGACATTTTCGTTTATGCACATGTTTTGCTTAATGTTTATTTTTCATGCAAAGGAAGTGAACTAAATTTGGGAGGATTGTTGGAAAATTTAGTGCACTTGTGGGATTAGTTCACACCTTGTAATGGGTTAGGAGGTACGGAGTGTACACCCATAAGGTCCATGAACACCGACTCATATAGTGGTTTGTATTGGTAGTCTTGGTGAAAGTACCGCTTGGTGAAAATCTTCTTTGGTGAAAGTATCGCTTGTGGAAAGTATCGCTTGTGGTTTCCAGCGATAAGCGGTGCTTCCACCGATAGGCGATGTTTCCACCGATAGACCGTGAAAGAAATCGATGCTATGAAAGTCTCGATAAGCGGTGTTTCCATCGATAGGTCAGATTTCCACTACAAGTGAAAGTCGCTAGTGGAAAGTCTTGCTTATGGAAAGTCTTGCTAAATGGCGATTATAACTTCTTTATGACCACGTTTAATGGGTCATGTAACCACTAACGGCTATAATGGGGATAATTATGAGGCTATTAATGGGCCGATTAATACTCATAATTCCATTGGAATAGCTCAAGAGTAACCTCCTATATATAGGAGATCTGAACATGCATGAGAGACACATAAAACACTAAGCACTTATAAGCGCAAGGGTTATTGAATTGTGCCTAATTCTATAACTGCATTTGGTCTTATCCCAAGTAGATATTCGTGATACCCAGGCATTAGGGTCGAATAGTTTACTTTGGAAAGTGATTACACGATTCCAAGTGATATCCGGTAACCACCTAGTGGTATTGCTACTGTCATTGATTGTCTTAACCCTGTTCTGGGAGTTAACCCCCAACACAAAGCTATTCTAATCCTACCATACACCTTCTTAGGGTGTCATGGGTTCCTAGACATCACCAAAAGTAATATGTTTCAAGGAGTAATTATAGGATGATGAATATATATATATAACACTTAAAAACAATAAAAAGTGGTATAGACATCAATATAACTTGCATGTTTTTCTCAAGCTTAATGAAATGAACATAAAATGAATATGAAATATGAATATGAACATGAAATGCTTACTAGTAACTTGATGAGGTTAAATGAACAAGGTTAATCCTAAACACCCTAGGTTTTTATTTCAAAACCTTACTTAAGAGTGTGACTAGATTGTGAAAATAACTTCACTTGAAGAAAAAAAATGATCTCCTTGCTTGCTCACCCTTATGGCCGGTTGATATCAAGAAGGAAGAAGAGAGAGTAGTTTTTTTTTCACACTTTGATAATAGATATGTATGTGTAGTAGATTTTATAAAATAATGTATGTATAATTGTGTAAGCAAGATATTTGTACCAAAGGTGGTGTGAGTCATCCATATATGCCGACATACATATGTAAAAGAAAAGACTTGTGTATTTTGTACCATTTAGTGCATAAGTGTATTAGTAGTTGTATAGTTATTTATGGATAATTGGTAACTTGTGTACATAATTAAGCATTTAGGGTAGCGTTAAATAAAAATAAATTTTAACGGATCAAAATTAAATATATTGAAGTCATAAAAATTATAAAAATACATTCCTTGCAAAAATTTGAGTGAAATAATAATTATCGTGTAGTATTTACGAAAACCGTCGTAATTATATAAATATAACAATTTATATACAAAATAAATTTAAAACACCGGGTAAACTAATAATATTATTTTTATAATATTAATATGAGTATAAAAATATATCGAGATAATTTTTGGAAGTATCGGATCAAATGATCAAAATAATGCATTACGCGATAGCGTTTATTTAATAAGAAATTATGCGTTTAATGAAAAATGCAAAACTATGCATGAACTAATATGATGGTAATGATGCTAATGATATGTAGACTAAACCTAGTCTATATGAAATGTCCTTGATGATTGTTCATGAATTCGCAGCTAAACCATTAAGGTTACGCGAATTTGATACTCGTAAACCTAGTTTACGATAAACGATGAATAGTGAAGCATGAATAGTGATTTTCTCCGGGAATGAATAGTGTTTTGTGAATAGTAAAATTTTGAAATACATTCTCAGAATATCAAATCGACTCCGAAAACGATGAATAGTAAAACAATGAATAGTAACCGATGAATAGTAAATTCCCGAGATGAATAGTAAATTTGAAAAATGACCTGAAAGTACGAGTTGTCACAAAAAAGGAGACCCTCTCCCTAGTCTCCGAAATAGGAACCAAATATGCACAAATTGAGTCTAGAGCCATGAGATCATCAATAAATCTCATTAGGACACTTTCAATGAAGACTCTCTGTTTCACACAATGTGGAAAGAGAGATTATATCCCGAGTCCTACGCATTATCCTTGTGGTATTGCCAGAACATCCGAGTGATATGTAAACATATTCACAATGAAGATGGAAAGCCTTCTGGAGCCAGCATCAAACAAGCTCCTGGTAGGTGGCATGTGAGGTCTATTCAATAGATCAATCATGTGACAACCGAGCGAAACAATGGGCGATTCAATCTTTTGAATCAATCACGGTTCGAGTTATGGATTGACGGATACCTTTGAAAAACCGGTCACGTGCTTAAAAACCCTTTTATTAGCACATCGACCGTGTACAAATATTTCAAATCAAAGGTGTTTATGATTGATAATTGATCTTCATTAAAACCTTCGTGGTATTGCAAAAACAATTTCTATTGAGCAAGATACGATTGTTTTCAAAACTCTTTTCATCAATCGGTGAATCATAGTTATTTGGTTCACTCACTCCGTGTTGTCTTCTTTGAGACGTTCGGTTTGAGAACGACTAGAGCATTGCGAAACCCCGTCAAGGAAATTCTTGAATTATACCGATCACAGGCGATGCGTGATCGATCAACGGGAACCGTGGGCGTGTACCTTAATTCAACGAAAGTGATCAAAGACACTTTCGTGCACTTTATTGCTAACTGTTGTATGCAGGTACGCCCGACGTTTGCAACTGATCAGAATGAAGCGGTCAATCCATAAGCCGCATGCTCACTCAACACATTCATCTCGAAAGAAATCATGATTAGTGCATCAATGACTCTGATATTTTCACTCCATGCTTCTGCTACGCTGCTGCTAATATCATGAATCAATAAATGCTTCCGCTACTCTGATGAGAATATATCATGATCAAGAATGTGATCATGTCGGTCCAAATGTTACAACATCACATAATACCAACACCACAAAGGAAGAGTCAGAGATTTAATATGGCTGATGATCTCAAAGCAGGCTCAACAATCATTATCACGTGGATCAGTAAAAGACCTCCACTTGGATTAACCAAACATGCAATGTGAAGAATCAATGACTACAAGCTTTAGAGCAAAGAACTTATTCAAGAATTCTAGAACTATCCAATGTAACATCTGTTTGTATTCATTGTATATTGAGGTGACCTCCCTTAGGGGGAGATTGTTAGGAATTATAAAATTCAGTCGTTAAAGAATCGGTCACCTCAAGTATAAGTATTCGATAGAATGCTCGTAGTCGTAGTTATGTTATGTTAGTAAGTGGTTTGTTAAGTAACACCGTGGAGGACGGACGGGTCTTTACCCACTGTATGCCTGATCCACAGCCCGTAGGTGGCGTTTATTTGTAAGACACTATAAATACCCTCTACCTCCCAAGGAGGGTTGAAGCTTCAATACCATATTTCTTTGTTTCACATAGTTTCCAACTCTCTTCCCTTTCTCTCTCTAGAACTTTCTCTCTCTAAACTACTTGAACGCCCCACTTTGATTATGGTTTAGTGTGATTGTGAAATCCTATATCTTACAGTTCTGTTTCTACAGATCTACAGATCCCGGAAGATATACTAGCCGGATCCCTTTTGTAAAGGAACCGTGGGATCCGTCCTACTGACAGTTTTTCATGTAAATTAAAAACCACTTTCTCTCTAAAAGAAATATTCCACTAGAATGTCAAAACCATAAGTGAGTTAAGTGTCATTGTTGTTAAAAACCATTGTTAATAAAAATCTATTAAAAACATTAGATAATCATAGGTTGACCACAAACATCACTTTCTATTAACTCTTCATTTCTATAGGTTCAACTATGACGCATGAATATGAGTTTGATTTTTCACTCACTAGCGTCTACACTCCGAACATCTCTCTTGAACCCAACACACCTGGCATTCATGTCCGTGGGTTCAACAACCTCGAAAACCGTCACTTCCATGAAGGACGCATTGTAGACACCTCTCTACAATTCGAAGAAGGTATCAATACCTCCTTCCGAGCCATAGGACTAGAATGTCTTCTTGAAATCAACGAGAAGATATATCCAAGGTTCATAATGGAATTCTTCCATCAAGTTGAACTCGTTCGTAACGAGGATCGCTCTCTATATCTTCGGTTTTATATCAAAAACCAAAAGTTTACTTTAACCCTTGGGCATTTTGCTCACATCCTCTGAATTCCAAATCATGGACAATGTGCCTTCACCGAAGATTGGTCACTTGATTTTCTCTTCAACTTTCGTGAAGAAAATAGTCCATATTGTTCACACATACCCTCCCCGGAAGATTTACATCGCATAATATGCAAACCTCGACCATATTACTCCAATCCAAACATTATCTTCACACGGGACATCCGAGACGAGTACAAGCCCCTTGCACTCATCCCACGTGAAAATGTTTGAGTCTTAGGGAAATCGAGAAATCCTTCCGCTTGTTGTGCTCGCATATTGTATTGTTTGCTAACACAACAACCATACAATCTCACCTACTTCTTCGCAAGGCGAATTGTAAATCTTCAAGGCTCCAAGAATAAACTCATCCCTTATGGAATGTTCTTGACACGCCTCTATCATAACGTTATGCACTTTCATCCTCAATTTCAAAGTCCGTTGTACGTACTTGTGAACAAGATGATGGAACCGCTAAACATATCTCTCATGAAGACTTTCTTCATTCTTGATTCCACCAACACTAATCAACAACATGATGATCCTCCTAGCGATAACACTCAAGGAACCTAGTAGTATTTCAAATAGGATCAATCCTCTTGTAATCTTGCTTTATCAATGTAATCCTATTTCCTTAATGAAATAAAACACCTTACATTTGATATCTTAGTGTTATAACCCCTTTAAACTAACCTTGGAATATAATGCATTGTCAAGATCATTGCATACCTTTAGTAAAGGTTCTACTGAGCAGATTGACGGATCCCAAAGTTTGTGCTAGACGGATCCCTACATCTAGGGAACCGTGGGATCCGGCAAACAGAAAATGAAATTGCAAGCATTGTATTTCAAACATATCCTTAGAACATCTCACACTAAGCTAAAGATAGTGTCTTAAGGCAAATTAAGTCCTTATCAAGTTAAGTAGACTCTTCCCACTCACACATAAACTCACCTAGATCACACTTGTAGATCTATCATTTTATTTTAATCCATTACTCTTCCGCTCTCAAACTCACACATCATTTTTCACATGATCCCTCATATCTAAAATGTTGGAAACCTCTTATAGCAAAATTGATCATAATCATCCTCACGTCAAAATTGGTCGAAATTGATCAAATTCTAATTTTTCCATCTTAAGTCTTTAGGATATTCTCCAAAGGATTAATCTAAATCACTATCTGATCTCTAGGATCATTTAGCTTCAATTGACACTCTCATCCTTAGTGTCATCCTTATTCATTTATTGGTACTCATGAAAGTTCCAATTCCTTCCATAAAAGGCAATCATTAAGCTACATCACTCATTACCTTCAAGTACTTAAGCACCCCTTCATTTAAGACACTTAGGAGGACTGAAACACTCAAGATAACCTTGATCTTAGACTTTAGAAACATCATTTCTACTCTTTCATAGCTGCTGAGAGTCGGGTCCCTAGGATTAGCCTAGACGGATCCCTCTGAGTAGGGAACCGTGGGATCCGGATGACAGATTATGTCAAACCTTGCTAGAACAATCATTTCAACTCATCTTTCTAACTCAAACACTCCAACTCATCTTAAATGAGTTCCTAGATCAGTACAAACTCTAAAGTTGACTCTTGTGCATGTTAATCATCACATTCCAATGAATTTTAGTGGCTTAAGGGTTAAATGCACTTGCCAAATCTCTTGCTTTATAAACCACATTGTTAGGACTTCCATAGTCATCATCCTCATCAAAATTTTCAGCACTTAAGAAACCCTTACAAACTTCTAGAAATAATCTCATCATGAGGAAAACTCCAAGTAGTAACTTATCCACCAAAGAACCACCCAAGAAAATTGCTCGTGTTGTACACGAAATTTCTTCAACCGAATCATCTCCGGTCAAGCCAACAAATGCAAGGATTGCTCCTCAACCAATCAAACCAATCCCTAGAAGGATAGTACACACAAAACTACCTATGCCAAACACCACCATACCTCCTAGGCCAAACAATATAATTTCCACTAAACCATCACCATTGGTTCCTAGAGCTATATCTTTTACATCTCCACTATCATCACCACTGATGAGTGTCTAAATACTCATCATTTTTATACCATTTAAACTGCAAAATCATCTGAAAACACTCAGAAACACATCAAAATGATCAAAATATCACAAATCGTGTTTTATGTGTTTTAAATGCAAAATATCAAAATCGATGAAAACGATCAAAATTGCATAAATGGCGCTTTAGTCCCCAAGTTTCAAAATTTGTCAAAACAGTCCACGGTATATCAAAATAAAGAAAATGTCATTTAAGGTCCATGGGATTCAAAAGTTGTTAAACAAACCCTTGAAATATAAAATTTGCAAAACTACAACTTTGGTCCTCAAATTTGAAAATGTCAAAATGGCCCTGGAAAATGGCAAATGGCAAGTTTGGTCCTTATACTTTTGAGATTGTCGGTTTAGTCCTTGGAGAAACTTTTCAGAATTGGCAGCCTAGGTACTTGAAGTTTCAGAATTTACACCTAAGGTCCCTATATTTATTAAGCCTAATACCCATTTTGGACCCTACCACCCAAGTGACCCCCCTGCCATTTAAGCCTTTTGGACCCCCCTTTATATATTTAATACCCGGTCAAAATGTGTTTGACTACCCCTTTGGCGCCATTTCCTTTTCTCCCCCACTTGACTCACTGCTATTGCCTGCTACACTCAACCCCCCTCCATCACCTTATCCCTCCTTTGTCCCCCCACCAACACCTCACTCCAAATAACATTTATTACCTTCATCTTCATCACACTCAATCTAACTGTCAAAAGCACCAATTTCCCGCCAAAATTGACATTTTGGCCAAAACTCTCAAAAGTCACCCAATTGCTCGAAATCGGTGGGATCCACTCGTAAGATGTGAGAATCATTGGGAGTATAAAAGAGAAGAAAGAAGCGGTCAAGGAGAGTAGCTAGTTTTATCTTTTTCTTTTAATGTCGTTTTTATTTAAATGTTTTAATTTAAGTCAAATGTTGTAATTTTAAGTTAAATCATTAAAGCAAGTTATTATAGTGTATTAAGACCAATTTCAAGTATTAATTCCGGTTGTGTTAAAGTTTCATGATTTAAGGTTCTTGTTGGAATTATCATTTTCAAACTCAAGTATCAAAGCTTTGATTAGTTAATCTTTAAGCTTCAACAGGTTCATATTAGCTTATAATAGCTTTGTATAAGCTCAAATTCAAAGTTTTAAGCACTTTTGGTCAGGGTCAACAATAGTCAACTGTTGGAGGAAATTGGAATTGGAAATAGAAAATGGTGTTTCAGATCTTTGAAATGGGTTGGAATAGGCTTATTTAGCTTAGGTTTGGGTTTGGTGTTGGCCTGCAACAGCTGGACCTCTTGTGAGTATTGATTTTCTCAACTTTTCAATTTTAGCTCTAATTTGCATTTTATGCTTGAATATTTAATTGTGGTCACCAATGGGTAAAACCTGTTTAGATAGTTGTATTTAGGTCATTTGGACTCAGTTGGGTCATTCTTACAAGTTGGATTGGTGTTTAGATCATTTTAACTACAAATCAGTGGGTAACAAGGGTGTTTGGAATTGTTGCTTAGTTTAGGATTAAGGTTGATTTGGATTAGAAACTAGTTGGTTTGAGTTTGTGTAGCATATTTGAGCTTATATCTGTCTAGTTTGGGGTGCAACACCTCAAAAGTCAAAATTTTCTTTAAACCATCTTAACAAGTTCTTGTTGGATTTTGCATAATCAAAAGCTTATTTTGTGTTTAGAAACCTTAGAGCTAGTTTTCATTAGTGTTATTTAATCAATTAACATCTTATTCAGTTCACAAATCATGATCAAAGTTGGAAAAAGTCAACTTTCCACTTATGTATCAAAAGTCAAATTGCATAATTAGTCAGTTTTTGCTCAACTGAGAAGAATTTTAGTGAGCTCATTCCTAGGTCATTTCAAGTGAAATTTGTGTCTTTTAAAAGTTCATTTGCTCTAGTTCCTTGTTGTCATTTTTACATAATTTTGTAAATTTTCTTTAAGCTCTTAAAGAGCTTGTCAAAATAGGTTTGAATCCCCTGTGCAGGGCACTGTTGACTGCACAGGGGTTTTGCAGGTTTTGCAAGGTTCACCCAGGTCTCATTTGAGCTTCACTAGGTCTAATTTTTGGTTTAAACACTCTTGGCCAGGTCTAGATTAGTTTCCAATCTTTGGTTTGTATTTTCTAGCTTATTCTTGTGCTTATTCTCTTGCCCAAAGTTGGCCCCAGAAACCTGTTTTGGCTTATTAGCTTAAGTCATCAAATCTTTGCATCTTGCAAATCAGAGGTCTAGGGTTGTTAATACTTGTTGCATTTGGGTTATTTTAGCCTATTATAGCTTGTGTATCAGTTTGGTAGTCTTTGGATTCCATTTGCTTAATCAAGTGCTTATTTCAATAAGCACTTCCATATCATATCCTTATTCTTCCTAACAACCCCTTGTTTTTCCAATTTTCCTAGCTTCCTAATAATGTTTTAGACTTTTCCTGAAATTTTCAGATTTTTCCAAGTTGTTTTGCTATTTTTCTCAATTTAAATTAGTTTTCAAGCATTTTTAAATAGCTTTTAATACAAAAAATTAAGAAAAGGTTCAAAAAAATAATTTTTCAATTTTCTTAGCTTTAGATAAATATAAAAAGTAAAAAAAGTAATTTTCCATATTTTTCATAGTTTATTTTGTAATTTTTAGTAATTTAATTAGTTTTTAATAGTTTAAAATTCATAAAAAATAGAAAAATAATCAGAAAAATACAAAAATAGTTTTGAAAATTCTATTTTGATATTTTAGACTTTTCCATTTCATAATTTTATTTTTCTAGCTTTATTTCCTATTTTCTTGTATTTTAGGTAATTATTTAATAGTTAAAAATAGTTTTTAATTAATAATAATTAATCTAATAGTTATAAAAATAATTTTATTTTTCTATAAAGTTTCTTTTATCATTAGGATTGTAAAAATGTATTTTTCATATTTTTAGGATTTATCTTGTGTAATTTTCACGTTTTATTTTGTACGTTACGTAATTTTTATTTAAACGTAAGTTTTTAGTTTTAAGTTTTAAACGTTCATCATTGTAAAAATAGTGATAGCGTTTATTTAATAGATTTTATCTTTTTAATTCCCTTTAATTTGCATTTAAGCCGTTTTAATTTGTTGGCTTTTTCCCGTAGTTATAATCATTCCAAATCTCCTTTTCCGTTCAAATCTCCCGATCACTAAACGTTTGATAATCCATTGCATAGCTCGCTGGGACATAATGACCCGGGGAAACACTATACTCCTCAGATCTTCATTGATTTCGTGCCTGAGCCGTTTTAAGGTTGTTACGGTCCGCCATTCACAAGTGGCGGGCTTGTGTGATAAACCTTGACTGTTTTGGCACGGATCAAATTTTTGACGCCGCTGCCGGGGAGCTGTGCTGATTATCTATCGTTTAGCAGATTAGTGATTTGAATATTCACTCTTTGTTCATACCATCTATATGTATTTACATTTACTTATAAAAATCAAAAACCCAAAAAGATTTTCAGTCTTTGTTTTTACAAAATGTTTTTCAAAAATCCAAAAATATCCATCTTTACCCTCTCACATCTTTGATTCTTCATCCCTACCCTCTCGAAAACCTTTGATTCTATCTATGTCTTATCCTCACCCTCTTGGTTGTCAATGGTGTGGTGGTCCTTATAATGGTGGCAATTGCCCGGTTGTAGCATGGTGGAATCAGAAACGGTCCGTCTATAACCGGGATCCCTATTCCTACCATAACACGATCGATTTATTCCATCACTACCACCTTGTGAGACTCAAATAGATTTCTTGTTGTGAGTACTTGTGGTGGTTCACACTCCAGTTCGATTGTCAATCGGAAACACGCTTGTCTATGAGCGGGTTCCCGATACCAATTATGACTACAACACATACCACCCACAACCACATCGTTTCTTGTTGTGAGTATTGTGGAGGTCCTCACTCTAGCTCGGATTGTCAAACAGGAACCCAATTCCTTGTAACAATTACGACTCTTCATATCAAGACCAACCTCCACAAGACCAAATGATTCAAGCGACTCCTCATGAAACTACGACGCACCTTCTATCAAGACTCGAGTTATTAAAAGAACTTAAGGAGGAGTCGGCTATGTCCTCCCAAGATAATCCAAATGAGAAATCCATGGAAGTTTTGTTAGTCAAGAGCGAGCCGCTAAATTAGATTCCCAAATTGCCTTTGAACAACTGTTGGGAATCAATTGCAAAAGAAAAAGCGGCCAAATCTAGCTCTCGATTCCGTTTCATTCTCGATGACGATGATGATGAAGATATCCTTGATATCCTACAATTTTATAACGGTTCATCAAGTTCATCGGTTGAAATTCCTTCCATGCAAAGTCGGGAGAAAAGACTATGATGGAATTACTAGCGAAGAACAAATGTTAAGTATAAAACATATGTATGCTAGTCCTTCTAAACTCCCTCGATCGTTGTTATCACACCAAGCTCCCACTCACTCTCTGAACATGGGGGATGAGCATCTTGACACTGTTCCTGAAAAGGAATCGGACGAATTCATAAAGTCTAGTGTTGAGAACCTTGTCCCAATCCCAAGAGAGTCACAGGGAATTCTCGAGCATCTGTGTGATATTCCTTTCCCTCTTGAGTGTTCTCATGATCATTTTGAAACTTTCTCCGATTTTAGCGACGATTGTGCTTCCTTTGGAAACATCGAGTACGTTGAGGCATCACTTCCACAATCTGATGTTGATCATCTTCTTGAGGAGTTCTCCGGTGAACTCACTCACATCAATCCACTCTTTGATTTCGAAGCCGATCTAGGAGAGACTGAAAGTCCCCTTGATAATGATCGATCACTCACTTCTTATCCCAACAATCCAATTGAGAATGTTGATCACTTTGTTCCCAAAACATTCAAAGCCACTTTCACTAATCCTCTATTTGAATTCGACTCTGAATTCACTTTAATTCTCGAGAATTCACTCTTTGATACTCGATCGAGGATAGTGATGAGCCCAAAATGGAACAAGAGTTCACAATTTCACTTCATGTGAATGATTCTCTTCATAAAGAGTTCTCCGGTGAACTCTCTCATGACATATCTCCTCCGGAACATGATCATTTCTATTTTGATCTTGAGGACGATATTGGCTCGGAGGAAGGTGTATTCTATCATTCGAGTTTGCCTAGTATTGATACTACCTTCACCCTTCCTCCCGATACGTCTGCATTTGAGGATGAAGAATGGATCTTGATTGTTATCAAGACTTTTCTTCCTTTCCTCAAATATCTTGTGATTTCTCTCCATCTTCACTCCTTCGGGAATGAAGACACTATCTTTGACCCCGGCATTTTCATTTATCATTTGTGAGCCGGGTCTTTCTATGTATATCTCATCGGTGTGGAACTTTCACGTGCTTCAAATGTTTGTCCAAACATCTTGATGAAAGTCCGATGGAGATTGTTTCTTCCACTTTGCTTCCCCATGAACCAATTAATTCGGGGTCGAGTCAAGCTAGCGACTCGGTAATCAAAAACAGTAGCTAAACATGGGTTTTCACCCGTGTGTACCACCTAAGTGTGGGGGTGATGCCCACATGTTATATATATAAGTTTCTAAAAAAAAAAATCTTTCTAAATAATGGCCGTAGTATTTCCTTTTACGTTCTTTGTTTCGCATAACCGCGGTAGTATTTGAATATTGAGGGCAATATTCATTTCTAAGTGTGGGGAATTCTCACAATTTTATCATGTAATTATACCACCTAATTCCCGTTTTGGCCAAAATTTTTTTGGAGTAAGTGTTTTACACTTACTCAATTGGTTATCATCCGCCTTGTCTAATAAACTAAAGGATTGGCTAATCCAGAGCAAACGGCTCTTGGTAAAGATATATCAAACCGTTTATATGGCTTGCAATTTGCCCAAAATTGTATGGTATTCATTCACCATATCCTAAAAAGTGAAGAGTTGGCTAGCCCGCAAGGTTATGGCTTGTGGTAAAGGCAAGTGGAAAATCCATAATTGGTAATCACTCACCAAAGATAATTCGATAATTTATCTAAGAGTTGGCTAGTCCGAGCAAACGGCTTCGTAAAGACAAAATCAAACCGTTGAAAGTCGGTGGTTTGCTCAAAATCACATGGTTATCGGTGTACCATGGTTCTTACTTGAACTCGAAACATTTGGCTACTCCGAAGTAATGGCTTTTGGTAAAGAGATTCAAATCCATTAAGTTTTTCTCAAATCATTGCTAGGGACTAGCAATATCTTAGTGTGAGGATTGATGAGTGTCTAAATACTCATCATTTTATACCATTTAAACTGCAAAATCATCTGAAACACTCGAAACACATCAAAATGATCAAAATATCACAAATCAGTGTTTTATGTGTTTTAAATGCAAAATATCAAAATCGATGAAAACGATCAAAATTGCATAAATGGCGCTTTAGTCCCCCAAGTTTCAAAATTTGTCAAAACAAGTCCTCGGTATATCAAAATAAAGAAAAATGTCATTTAAGGTCCATGGGATTTAAAAGTTGTTAAAACAAACCCTTGAAATATAAAATTTGCAAAACTACAACTTTGGTCCCTCAAGTTTGAAAAATGTCAAAAATGGCCCCTGGAAAATGGCAAAATGGCAAGTTTGGTCCTTATACTTTTTGAGATTTTCAGTTTTAGTCCTTGGAGAAACTTTTCAGAATTGGCAGCCTAGGTACTTGAAGTTTCAGAATTTACACCTAAGGTCCCTATATTTATTAAGCCTAATACCCATTTTGGACCCTACCACCCAAGTGACCCCCCTGCCATTTAAGCCTTTTGGACCCCCCTTTATATATTTAATACCCGGTCAAAATGTGTTTGACTACCCCTTTGGCGCCATTTCCTTTTCTCCCCCACTTGACTCACTGCTATTGCCTGCTACACTCAACCCCCCTCCATCACCTTATCCCTCCTTTGTCCCCCCACCAACACCTCACTCCAAATAACATTTATTACCTTCATCTTCATCACACTCAATCTAACTGTCAAAAGCACCAATTTCCCGCCAAAATTGACATTTTGGCCAAAACTCTCAAAAGTCACCCAATTGCTCTGAAATCAGGTGGGATCCACTCAGAAGATGTGAGAGAATCATTGGGAGTATAAAAGAGAGAAGAAAGAAGCAGTCAAGGAGAGTAGCTAGTTTTATCTTTTTTCTTTTAATGTCGTTTTTTATTTAAATGTTTTAATTTAAGTCAAATGTTGTAATTTTAAGTTAAACTGTATTAAAGCAAGTTATTATAGTGTATTAAGACCAATTTCAAGTATTAATTCCAGTTGTGTTAAAGTTTCATGATTTAAGGTTACTGTTGGAATTATCATTTTCAAACTCAAGTATCAAAGCTTTGATTAGTTAATCTTTAAGCTTCAACAGGTTCATATTAGCTTATAATAGCTTTGTATAAGCTCAAATTCAAAGTTTTAAGCACTTTTGGTCAAGGTCAACAATAGTCAACTGTTGGAGGAAATTGGAATTGGAAATAGAAAATGGTGTTTCAGATCTTTGAAATGGGTTGGAATAGGCTTATTTAGCTTAGGTTTGGGTTTGGTGTTGGCTGCAACAATGGACCTCTCATGAGTATTGATTTTCTCAACTTTTCAATTTTAGCTCTAATTTGCATTTTATGCTTGAATATTTAATTGTGGTCACCAATGGGTAAAACCTGTTTAGATAGTTGTATTTAGGTCATTTGGACTCAGTTGGGTCATTCTTACAAGTTGGATTGGTGTTTAGATCATTTTAACTACAAATCAGTGGGTAACAAGGGTGTTTGGAATTGTTGCTTAGTTTAGGATTAAGGTTGATTTGGATTAGAAACTAGTTGGTTTGAGTTTGTGTAGCATATTTGAGCTTATATCTGTCCTAGTTTGGGTCTGCAACACCTCAAAAGTCAAAATTTTCTTTAAACCATCTTAACAGGTTACTGTTGGATTTTTGCATAATCAAAAAGCTTATTTTGTGTTTAGAAACCTTAGAGCTAGTTTTCATTAGTGTTATTTAATCAATTAACATCTTATTCAGTTCACAAATCATGATCAAAGTTGGAAAAAGTCAACTTTCCACTTATGTATCAAAAGTCAAATTGCATAATTAGTCAGTTTTTGCTCAACTGAGAAGAATTTTAGTGAGCTCATTCCTAGGTCATTTCAAGTGAAATTTGTGTCTTTAAAAGTTCATTTGCTCTAGTTCCTTGTTGTCATTTTACATAATTTTGTAAATTTTCTTTAAGCTCTTAAAGAGCTTGTCAAAATAGGTTTGAATCCCCTGTGCAGGGCACTGTTGACTGCACAGGGGTTTTGCAGGTTTTGCAAGGTTCACCCAGGTCTCATTTGAGCTTCACTAGGTCTAATTTTTGGTTTAAACACTCTTGGCCAGGTCTAGATTAGTTTCCAATCTTTGGTTTGTATTTTCTAGCTTATTCTTGTGCTTATTCTCTTGCCCAAAGTTGGCCCCAGAAACCTGTTTTGGCTTATTAGCTTAAGTCATCAAATCTTTGCATCTTGCAAATCAGAGGTCTAGGGTTGTTAATACTTGTTGCATTTGGGTTATTTTAGCCTATTATAGCTTGTGTATCAGTTTGGTAGTCTTTGGATTCCATTTGCTTAATCAAGTGCTTATTTCAATAAGCACTTCCATATCATATCCTTATTCTTCCAAACAACCCTTGTTTTCCAATTTTCCTAGCTTCCTAATAATGTTTTAGACTTTTCCTGAAATTTTCAGATTTTTCCAAGTTGTTTTGCTATTTTTCTCAATTTAAATTAGTTTTCAAGCATTTTTAAATAGCTTTTAATACAAAAAATTAAGAAAAAGTTCAAAAAAATAATTTTTCAATTTTCTTAGCTTTAGATAAATATAAAAAGTAAAAAAAAGTAATTTTCCATATTTTTCATAGTTTATTTTGTAATTTTTAGTAATTTAATTAGTTTTTAATAGTTTAAAATTCATAAAAATAGAAAATAATCGAAAAATACAAAAATAGTTTTGAAAATTCTATTTTGATATTTTAGACTTTTCCATTTCATAATTTTATTTTTCTAGCTTTATTTCCTATTTTCTTGTATTTTAGGTAATTATTTAATAGTTAAAAATAGTTTTTAATTAATAATAATTAATCTAATAGTTATAAAAATAATTTTCTTTTTCTATAAAGTTTCTTTTATCATTAGGATTGTAAAAATGTATTTTTCATATTTTTAGGATTTATCTTGTGTAATTTTCACGTTTTATTTTGTGCGTTACGTAATTTTTATTTAAACGTAAGTTTTTAGTTTTAAGTTTTAAACGTTCATCATTGTAAAAATAGTGATAGCGTTTATTTAATAGATTTTATCTTTTAATTCCCTTTAATTTGCATTTAAGCCGTTTTAATTTGTTGGCTTTTCCGTAGTTATAATCATTCCAAATCTCCTTTTCCGTTCAAATCTCCGATCACTAAACGTTTGATAATCCATTGCATAGCTCGCTGGGACATAACGACCCTGGGAAACACTATACTCCTCAGATCTTCATTGATTTCGTTCCTGAGCCGTTTTAAGGTTGTTACGGTCCGCCATTCACAAGTGGCGGGCTTGTGTGATAAACCTTGACTGTTTTGGCACGGATCAACCACACCTCTACAATTTAGAGGATTTGCCTCCTAGGCCGTCTCATCCTCCTCTGCCGACAACACTCTCCTCATTAGGTGGAATAATGATACAAAATCAAGGTGTTGAGTCAACATTAGCTCCGGCTTCCTTTTCGCCGTTTCCATCATATAATCCAATTTGGATTATGAGAAATCATCAAAGTCAACCACCCGACCATATGGAAGTTGACACTTCTCTACCACCACCATCATTCTTGGTCAAGCCATTCTCAAATGCGCCTCCACCAATTCCTCCTTCGTTTGAGGCTCCACAAGCCGCCTCACTTGATCCTTCGCATCAAGTCATTTCATTTCTTCCACCACCACTACCTAGCCATGACAAAGATTGTTATCATTGTCAACATGTTGAAAGTTTGATACATGAAGTACGAGAAGACCAACGTTTCATGTTCTATCACCTCCTCGAACGTTTCGACGAGATTAAACCTAAACAAACTTGAGCTAGAAGATTTTAGTGGTGTCCTAATATCAAGCGTTAGTTGGTCTAGAAATTCCTAGTCATGTATTTTTAGAGTCATGTATATCATAACTCTAGTTTTATTAAATGAAATTACGTGCTATTTGTTACATTTCTGAGTATATGATTATGTTGTATAATACATATCTCACTTTGGTGATAACATTATTTGTTATACCACCATTTGCTGAATTTATTCATCAGCCAGACGGACCCTTTTAATATGCCTAGACGGATCCCTACTAAGAGGGAACCGTGGGATCCGTGATACAGAAAAATATTTTTCTACTAACTTGGATCACATATGCAGGAAATTGCGCATTATACTTGTTTTCTAATCTTTATTTTGTAGTTATTCAATTTACACATGAAGACTTTGACATCCTAAAGCTAGGGGGAGCTTTTGTCAAAGCAATACATTGCAAATTACTTGCAATATTAGGATTACAATTCTTGACACCCCTTTGCAAAATTGCAATCATCAAGGGGGAGCACATTATTCACTTAGACGAAATCTTTTGCAAACTTAGTTGCAAACAAACTAGATTATTATTACTTCTTGACGCCCTTACATAGGGATGGACTCGTCAAGGGGAGTAAAGACGAGATCCTTTCCCGTTACTTGATCTCTATTTCTTTTATTTCTTTCACATGTTTTCCTAAAAACAATGTGTTAGTTTCCTTCAAGCTCTTTTAATTCGACAAAAGGGGAGAAGAAAGTAAAACTACAATTCAAACTTTTTTAATTTTAGCTTTTCCTTAAAATAATTTTATGTTTTTCATCAACAAAAAGGGGGAGATTGTTAATACAAATAAGCCGTAAAAACGTTTATTTATATTTTACGATCTTCTAATGTTTTGTCGATAACAAACGTAAAATCATTTTAACGAAACAAATAAAATACGTAAATGGTTTGAACTAATAGTTTCTAACATATTCACATAAAATACTAAAACAAGTATAAGTGATTTTATGATTTAATATTACATATGTACAAAAACTAATGTTTACATATTTGGATAAAATATACACATAACTAGTATGTAGTATATTGGGTAATATAAATGGGTAGAAACTTAAGTATCATAACCCATTGGGCAAATACATTGAATGTAGTTGGGTACAACCCAAAGCCCTTGACCCATGGAGCTTGACCCATAACCCATTGCATGACATCATGCTTACATCATACATGGATAATATCCATAACCCATGGATCAACCCATAACCAAGTGACTAAGTGTATTGCACTCAAGAGATACATTGTATCTAGCTAAAGATCCATGGATCAACCCATGACCCATGACCCATAACCAAAATACCCATGGGTAAAGGGGCGTCCAGGATCCCTAGTTTACGCTAGACGGATCCTTGTGGAAGGGATCCGTGGGATCCGGGAACGATGAGATTTTTCTTCTATAAATAGTGAGCCATTTCTTCATTGTTTCTCACCCCTTTCTAACATACTTTCCCCTAGAGTTAAAAACTCTCTAACCTCATATCCAAGAGATCTATGTTTGTAGTTAGTTTTTGTGTGATCTTCTAGGTTCCTCTTAAAGGCAAAGATCACCACCTTTGAAGTCGAGCAAGCTCAAGTCCATGAGTTGTCATGCTTCGTCATCATCAAGACAACTGAGGTTCTCTTGTTGATAGTTCTTTCTTCCTCTATAGATGTTGTGTTGAAGGCATTAGTGAAGGATGCCGAAAGTGTCAAGACGAAAGCATTAGTGAAGGGTGCTTATCCTCCGTGTCAAAAGCATTAGTGAAGAATGCTAGAGGTGTCAAGACGAAGGCATTAGTGAAGGGTGCCAAGCGTTGTGTCAAAGGCATTAGTGAAGGATGCCTAAGAATCAAATCAAGTGGCATTAGGAAGAATGCCTAGGTCGATAATCGATGAGGTGCATCATTATACATATAAGTATTTGTTTATTTCCAAGGATGGTGATGTCCTTGAGAGTGTTGTAACAAGGAGTGGATCTCCTTGAGATTAGGTGTTGTGTCGTGAAGAGTAGTAGTTCCTCCATAGTAATGGAACTAGGTGCTTAGCCTAGTACCTAATAAAGGGTAGGCGACGTTGTGATAGGATTAGTTCTCCTTGGTGTGAAAGAACTCGGTGGTTAGCCTAGCATCGTATAAAGGGTAGGCGACGTTGTGTTAGGTGTGGTTCGTCTTGGTGTGAAAGAACTCGGTATTTAGCTTTGTACCATAAAAAGGTGTAAGCGACGTTGTGAAGGCTTCTCCGCCATAAGGAGATTGGTGTAGTGTTTACGAACTCTCGAGTAGGTGACTCGGGGAGTGGAGTAGGGAAAGGAAGGTGTCCTTGTAGCCGAACCACTATAAATACTCGCGTTGTGGTTTTGTGCTTCTTACTCTTATCTTACATTACATACCTTTATATGTTAATCTATCAACATCCAACACACACATCCAAATAGATTTACATAAGTCGATCTAAATAGTTTAAAAAGAAGTTTTAATTGGCAAAACTATTCAACCCCCCCATTCTAGTTTTCCACAAGCTTTCTAAAAACAGTGAAGCTAAAATGGTTATATATAATGCTTTACCCAAAAAGGAATTCAAAAGAATTTCTATGCATAAAACCTCTAAAGAAATTTGAAATTCTTTAGTTGTAACTCATCAAGGTAATCAACAAGTTAAAAATAATAAAATTGATTTATTTGTTCAACAATATGAACAATTTTCAATATCGGATGAGAAAACTATAGATCATTCATTTGCTAATTTTAATACTATTATTACATCTTTACAAGCACTTGATGAATCTTTTTCTAGCCGTAACCATGTTAGGAGATATCTAAGGGCACTTCCATCCAAGTAGAGATCCAAGGTGACGGCAATCGAAGAGTCAAAAGATTTGACAATCCTCACCCTTGATGAACTCATAGGCAACTTAAAAGTCTACGAGCTTGTCCTTGCTAAAGATTCCGAAGCCTCAAAGGTGAAAGAGAAACACAAATCTCTTGCCCTTAAAGCCAAAAAGGCCTCAAGCGATGAAGAGACCTCCTCTTCGGATAGTGACGACGAGGAGTATGCTATGGCGGTAAGGGACTTTAAAAAGTTCTTTAGAAGGAAGGGAAGATACGTCAAACAACCGTATGACGACAAGAAAGGATTCCGAAAAAGCAAAGAGGACGAGAAACCAAGGGATGATCGTGCTTGCTTTAAATGTGGGGACCCAAACCACTTTATTAGTAGGTGTCCCAAACGGGATGATCAAAAGGCATTCGTGAGCGGCACGTGGGGAATGAGCGACGAGGAGGACGAAGAAATTTGTCTCATGGCAATTGACGATGTATGTCACGAATACTATAGTAGCTCATCACTAGATGATGATTCATTGCATAATGAATATGAAAAACTTTGCAATATTAGCTTAAAATTAATTAACAAAAACAAGTTTTTGAAAAATCAAAACCAACGTTTAGATAAGGAAATCATAGAATTAAAAGCAAAATTGAAACGTCTAGAAAAGGGTAAAATAGCAAGTGGTGAATGAGAACTTTGCGTTCAACTTCAAACACTAGTTGATCAACTAGACTCTAAAATTTCTAGAATGAGTACGAATACTTTAGATATGATATTAGATAGTGTTAAAACCGGAAACAATAAAAAAGGTGTAGGTATTCAGCAACTTGATGCGTCAACTAGTGAAAACAAAGAAACACAATTTATTAAGGCACTAGAAAAACAAGCCACTGTTGTGGCGGATCCCACGGATCCCACAAAAGGGAACCGCTAGTGTAAAGCTGTGGATTCGTGGGTCTCTGAAGCAAACCGTGGTAATAACATAGCTTCTTCATCTCGAACTGATTTTGTTATTGTTAATAAGAAGAAACCAACTCATTTTACCACTAGACAACCACCTCCAAAATATAATCCTATTTTTGCAAGAAACAAAGCTCCATCTTTTTCAAAACCTAACCCATCTAGGAGACCTAATAATGTTTACCCAAGATGTAACCATCAAATGGAATGGAACCCAAATATGCAAAATGGTTTTCCTTTCCAAAACTTTGCACCATGGAATGCATATTCACCTTACCCATACATGTCTTACATGAATGGAATGATTAACACTAATGGACCCATGAACAAATGGGGACCAAACTTTTGAGTTAATTGTTTTCTTAGGTGTGCTTAAAGGTCGACCTAGATCCAGATGAATGGGTCAAGGATAGCGGGTGCACGAGGCACATGACCGGCAATAAAGATTTATTCTCCACATATGAATCCTTCAATGGAGGAAATGTGGTGTTTGGAAATAGCAAAAGTAAAATCATCGGTAAAGGTACGATTTCTAACAAATGTCTAACCATTAACGATGTGTGTCATGTAGAAAACCTAAACTTTAACCTCTTAAGTATAGGACAAATATGTGATAAAAAGTGCAATGTACTTTTTACCGAAACCGGTAGTAAGATATTAAAAAATGGCATAACCATAGGAAGAAGAATTAGGAAACATGGAGTCTATGTCATTAGAATCGGTAATGAAGCTAAAGACAAACTTTGTCTTACCTTTATGGATGATACTTCGACCTTATGGCATCGAAGAATGGGTCATGCCAATATGCGACTTCTTCAATCGCTATCATCCAATGATCTAGTAAGAGATCTACCTAAGTTAAAATATGAACATCACTTTTGTGATGCTTGTAATGTAGGAAAACAAGTTCATTCTAGTCACAAAGCTAAAAACATGGTGTCTAAAACTAAGTGTCTAGAATTACTACACATGGATTTATTTGGTCCATCCGCTATCCAAAGTTATGGAGGCAACTACTACACTTTGGTCATATTGGATGATTACTCTAGGTACACATGGACAAAATTCTTAAAGAACAAAACGGAAACGTTTAATTATTTTGAAATATTAAGCAAGAAAATCCAAAGACAACTAGGAAGTTCTATAGTGTCTATTAGAACGGATCATGGTAGGGAATTCGATAATGAAGTGCAATTTGGAGCTTTTTGTGACGCTAATGGTATTACTCACAACTTCTCGGCTCCGCGCACTCCACAATCGAATGGGGTAGTTGAAAGAAAGAATAGAACCCTACAAGAAATGAGTCGCACCATGCTAAATGAGCAATCCATACCTCAAAAGTTTTGGTGCAATGCCGTTGATATTTCAACGTACATACTTAATCGAGTCTTAATTAGACCAATTTTAGGTAAAACTCCATACGAGTTACTTCGAGGCAAAAAGCCTATGTTAGATCACTTTAGAGTCTTTGGTAGCAAATGTTTTATTCTTAACACTAAAGATTACCTTACAAAATTTGATCCTAAATCAACCGAAGGTATCTTTCTAGGTTACTCTCCTAATAGCAAAGCCTACGTCATATTAAATAAAGAAACAATGATGGTAGAAGATTCATTAAATGTAAAATTTGATGAAAGTCCACCCAAACCCTCTCCACCTCTTGTCGATGACGAGATTGTAGAAAGTGAAGCTATTGTAATAAAAAAAGATAAATGAAATCTTTAAATAATGAACTCATAAATATTAAAGAGTCCAAAGATCACCCTGTAGATAAGGTCATAGGAAAGCTAAACGAAAGAACCTTAAGGTCTCAAGTTCAAAACCTAAATAGCCTATTTTGTTTTGTTTCAACCATAGAACCTAAGAATACACAAGAAGCCATAAAAGATGAAAGTTGGGTAATGGCTATGCAAGAAGAGTTAAATCAATTTGTTTCTAATGATGTTTGGACACTTGTCCCTCCACCTAGTAATCAAACCATAATAGGAACCAAATGGGTTTATAAAAACAAGTTAGATGCAAACGGAGTGGTGTCTAGAAATAAGGCTAGACTCGTTGCCCAAGGGTATAACCAACAAGAAGGAATAGACTATGATGAGACCTATGCCCCTGTGGCTAGATTAGAGTCTATAAGAATACTTCTTGCTTATGCTTGTGCTAATGATCTTAAGCTTTATCAAATGGATGTCAAAAGTGCTTTTCTAAATGGTTTTATTAATGAAGAAGTATATGTAGCTCAACCTCCGGGCTTCATCGATTTTGAAAAACTTAAACATGTGTATAAGTTAAAGAAATCCCTCTACGGTCTTAAACAAGCTCCAAAAGCTTGGTATGATAGACTCAAGTCAGATGTTAAAGAAATTCGGTTTAGAAGAGTCAAAACCAATTAGGACACCAATGTCCTCCGACACCAAACTCACAAAAGATGAAGACGGCGAATCCGTTGATAATACAAAATATCGTGGCATGATTGGTAGTCTTCTCTACCTCACGGCTAGTAGGTCGGATATCATGTTTAGTGTTTGTCTATGTGCTAGGTTTCAAGAAGACCCTAAAACATCACACCTAAAAACCGTAAAAAGGATATTTAGATACATTAAGGGTACAACACAATTAGGATTATGGTATCCTAAGGGCACGAAAGTAGAAACAATTGTTTATGCAGATTCTGACCATGCAGGTGATTATGTTGACCGAAAAAGTACAAGTGTGGTATGTAATTTTACGGGATGTTGTTTAACATCTTGGTTTTCAAAGAAACAAACGGCATTAGCAATATCAACAACCGAAGCCGAATACGTCTCCACCGGCAAAGCATGCCAACAAGCACTATGAATGAAACAAGCGTTAGTTGACTACGACATTCATCTAAGTGACATAGCCATTCTATGTGACAACAAATGTGCCATCGATTTGAGCAAGAATCCGGTATTACATTCTCGCACAAAGCATATAGAGATTCGTCATCACTTCTTAAGAGACAATGTTCAAAAGGGGAACATCTCTATTGAGAAGGTAGCGTCTGAAGACAACATAGCCGACGTCCTCACCAAACCGTTGAAGCGGGAAAAATTCAACCTACTTCGTCTTGGTCTTGGTCACATGGAACAATCGTCGTAATTTACTTTTTAACTCTGCAAGGTATGTAAACACTAGCCTTCTTCTTTCTGAGTCTAGGATCTACATTTCACGCACAACTCACAAACAATACATGAATTTTCAAAACCCAAGATAAGTTTTTCACTTATAACTCATAGTTTTTCTTATTTCCTTCAAAATAAGTACAAGTTTCAAACACATAACTACATACACATCTTCTTTTCAAAGGATAAAACATTTTTTCGCACATAGAAAACTCTTTTCAAAACGTTTTCTAAAAATGATACCTCTTCCCGTATCAATTTCATAAAAGCAATTTCTCACGTCTAGGACAAATCGCTTTTTCATTATTAATACAAAGTAAAAACCCGTTTTCATTGCATCTCATGTCTTTTGAATGCTAAAGAGGACACATAACTAATATGTGTTTTCGGGTACATTCATTTAAGCAACAATGAATTAGGAGCACTCGGGTTATCTCACATAATAGTATGCTTTTTCACTTCTAGTTTATTTTTCTTTTCTTTTAGGAGTCGAGATAACCGCAACTCCAAATAGTTTGCATATAGGCACACACTAGGCAAAAATGTTTCCAAAAGGAAAATTTTGTGCTGCCTGAATCACCAGTCCCATGGATCCCAGCCTTAATGCTGGACGGATCCCTCAAGGGAAGGATCTTTGGGATCCGTGAGACAGAAGTTATTTTTAACTTCTATTTTTCTCACTTTGCTTTGGAGTATGTGATTTAATGCTTGTTATCTCATGATCACATGCCTTAAATTTATATCTAATCATTAGATTTTAATCCATATTTTGGGTCAAGCATTCATTGCAATGCATAATTTCTTTTCTATAAGTAGGATTCCCAACATTGCTTGCTATTCATCTCATTCTCACAAACAAACACCACCATGTCTTCCAAAAGATCTTCCAACTTAGATGAATCACCTAATGCAAACAATCCATCTCAAGAAATCCAAACCTTTGTCCTACCACCTTCCAAAATACCACAATCAAAATCTAGGATATCCGCACGGATTAGCATCTGGCCTTGTTGCTTAGCAAAACCATCATCGAATGGCTCATCACCAACAAATAACTCACCACAAGATGCTTCCATTATAGCACCTCCTTCATCACCAACAAGTACACCAACTTCATCACCCATCAACTCACCACCTAAAGTTACTCTTTTGGAACTCTTTAAGACTCCAACAAGATCTCAACAACCAAAACAAAAAGAAATAGCCTTTTTGACACCTCCCACTTCTCCAAACACAATTTTCAAACACCTTGAAACCTCACCACCCTTAGCTCCCATTGAGCTACAAGAACATCTAGGTTCTTTTCCACCACCACTTCCAAACATTCCGGACTTTGATTCGTATTTTCCTATTTTTCCACCACATCTTCCGCAACTCACAAATCAAAACAACCCGTATAACTTCCGCACTCATTACCCACATCACTTACATTGTGAACATTGCCAATCCACTAGGGATATTGCAATAGAAGTTAGGGAAGAAATGCGATTCATACTCAACCTCATTCTTGATCGCATCAATACCATTAGTCATCAAAACCTCCATCCATAACCTTATGCAAGCATGGAAGGAATCATTATTACTATTTTCTATTTTTAGTATTTTTTTCTTTTGAGTCATTTTCAAGAACAAGTCTTGTTCTTACTTTTACATGCTTTGTTTACATACATTGCAATCTTGATTACATACATTGGCTCCCAATCTTGATTCTCGTCAAACTTGATTACATACATTGGCTCCCAATCTTGATTACATACGAGAATCAAGAACATGTATTTTTTCTTTTGAGTCATAAATACCACTACATTTGGTTGTTTTATTACAAGGCCTTGTTTACATACATTGGCTCCCAATCTTGATTCTCGTCAAACTTATGCATGTTACTACTAACCTTTTCTTTGTAGGATTTTTTTTTAATTTTCTTCACTTGACGCCCCAAACTAGGGGGAGCTACCGTCAAGGGGGAGTAAGCGATACGTGGACTGTTTTTTTCCATATTTTATTTCTTCGATGGGTTAACTTTTTGTTTCGACAAAAAGGGGGAGAAGAAGTAAAACTTAAGGGCTTTCAAAACATACATCTATTCTTAAGTTTTACTCATCATAACATTATGTTTTGTCATCAACAAAAAGGGGGAGATTGTTAATACAAATAAACCGTAAAACGTTTATTAATATTTTGCGATCTCTTTGTGTTTTGTTGATAACAAATATAATGTTATCATAAGTAAAATTATAAGGATACATGTTATTTTTGTAAAGCATTTACATATAGTCACTTAATATAAATTGTTGTAATAAATCATTTGTTGTAATAGTTTATTAGGATGGGTAAAAATCACAACTCATGGATCATATCCATAACCCATAGTATTGACCCATACCCACTTGACTAGATACAGTGTACTCATTAAATACATTGTATCTAAATAAATACCCATGGACCAACCCATAACCCATGACCCATGACCCATAACCAAAAAACCCATGGGCAAAGAGGAGCGTCCCACGGATCCCTAGGTTTACACTAGACGGATCCCTTAAGGGAGGGATCCATGGGATCCGGGGAACAGTGGCAAGTTTTGCTTATAAATAGAGAGTCATTTCTTCATTCTAACTTAGCCCTCTTCTTACTAATTCTCTCATATACTCTCATTCTCTTCTAACAAAAGATCACTTGATCTAGAGAGTTGTTCTTCTTTCTTTCTTTAGTGATTCTCATATAGGTCCTTCTCTAAGGCGAGATCACGAGCATTCTGCAAGTCATCCAAGCAAGGGGTCCTTGATTGATTTGCTCCTCCACAAGATTTCTGTAGCAAAGATTTTGTATTTGATATTTCACATAGTTGTTTTGTAATAGTCGTGTTGGTTTGGTCCACCGTGTTACGGACTCGGTATTTAGCTTTGTACCGGAAAAAGGTGTAACCAACGTTGTGAAGGCTTCTCCGCCAAGTTGAAGGAGTTTGTTGACATAGTGCTTGAACTCTCGAGTAGGTGACTCGGGGAGTGGAGTAGGGCAAGGAAGGTGTCCTTGTAGCCGAACCACTATAAATCGGTTGTGTCATTTCTATCCCTTGCTTTACTTTATTTACTTGCTTTATCATTAGATCTATACTTTCTCTACATCCATAAGATTTCACATAATATCGAATCTAAAGTTTTTGAAACTAACTTAAAATCAGCAAAACTATTCAACCCCCCTTCTTGTTTTCCACCTAACATTTGTGCAACACTCTCCAAAAATTCTAGATTCAGTCCTTGCAAATAACACTACTTCACATATGAGATTCAACAAAAGAAATCCTTTTTTGTCTTAAAATATGTCTTTATTATTTTTTTCGTCTTAAAATAAGTATACAGTTTGACTTTATGAAACCTTTTTTGTTCAAATTTGACCTATATTTTTATTTGTGTTATATAATATTTGATGAAAATTATATCAATGAAATTACATTTAAAACTCAATTCATTTATATATTTTGTATCAAGTGTTATATAACACAACTAAAAGTATTTAAGATCAAAATTAAAAAAAAAGGACTTCAAAAAGATTAAACTGTATATATAACCCCTTTCATTTCAATATCTCGGACATAAGTTAATGAGGATTGGTTTTTGACAGTTACACAGTTGTGTACACGAGGATTGAGGAGGATGGACAAAAACTATGCGACAATTGCCCTCCGCCCAAGGCCGGAACTACATGGTCACTATGGGGGGCGGTGCTCTCTACGATTAGCCAAAAAAAAATCAGATTTTAGTGTAAAATGTTTTTTAGACCTTTTTATTAAAGTGCACCGCCTCACAAAATCAAATTGCCCCCCACCTTGAAGCCAAACAATGTAAAAAACCCCAACCTTAAAGCTAAAAAATATAAAAACCTTAGATCTCTATCTTTATTTTTGTGTGCACAACGACTTTTGTGTAAAAAAAATTTTGCCCCCCGTCCTCAACTTTCCTGGGTCCGCCACTGCCTCCGCCATCATCACCACCACATGCGACCACTATCACGTTCCCGAGCTATGTAAGAGCAACCACTGCATGAGTTTGGTGCCTAATGGAGGTAGGTTTTACATGAAGGTAAAGGTTGTAAATTGTGTTTGGGTTAGGAACTTAGGACAGAGGGTTAACAAAATCAAAATTTGTTGTGTTGGTGTTAGTAAGAAGTTAAATTTGATGGTTAGCTGATTTGAGTTTTTTTTTGTTTTTTGTAGGTGACAAAGTTGAATCATGTGGTAGTTTGTGTGGGAGAGAGAAATATAAGTGTTAATAATTTTAAGGTATGCAACATATATCCGTTTTTTTTTGTTTTGTTGTGATGGTGTAAAAAGAATAAGTAAATACAGTGTTGAAGATGATGAGAAGTTTGCTGACTATTTGACCAAATTAAGAAGAAAAAAAAATACCAAATTACCCTCACGTGCATTGTACATGAAGGGGCTTTAAACCAATGTTTTTAAAACTGGGTCTCGAATTGACCCGTATGAATTATCATGTCAATGGGTTATCGGTTCAACCAATTTGACCGTCGGATCAACCCTATTTTTGATTTAAGTATATTGCAATTTTTCGGTTCACTAAACACCTATAAAAAATTTAAGACTAAAATACACGGTTGGTCCCTAAACTTGTCACTGCGCTTCGCGTTGGGACAAACTTGGGTATTATCATCGCAGGAGGTCCAAAACATGGGCTTTATATGCCAAACTCGTCCCTTGACCAATAACGCCGATGTCAATGTTCCGTTATACTCCAGAAAACTCCGTTATCATGTTACAGTTGAGGGTAGAAAAGTCATTTTACTTGATGTACTATAGCAGATGTCTTGTCCAATTTCCTGCAATTATGTAGAATATAACAAAGTTGTGTACTCTAGGGGTGAACATCGGGACGAATCCCGACCCGTCCCTACTAATCCCGATACCGACAATGGGGAAAAACACAAACCGAATCCCGACCCGATAATGGTCCCGACTCGTCCCGAATCCCGATAATGGTCCCGAATCTTGATTTTGGCTGCGTTTTCTCGAGACCGTCCCGACTCCCGACCCGTCCCGAATCCCGATTACCAGGAAAACGCAAACCGAATACCGACCCGATTACAGTCGGATCGGTATCGGGAAGGGATTCGGGTGTCGGGATCAGGACGGGAGTCGGGTGTCGGTCGGGATTGCTCACCCCTAGTGTACTCATTGCTCATCCCCAAACTTGTTTTGAAAGCCTACCCAGAAAACCCTAATGTAATGTCAATCATCTAATCAAATAATCTAAGTAAGAAAATAACAAACACCAACCTTGGATTTACTCTATGGCGAATAAGAGAATATCCTTTCTTTGATGATCATGAAATTGAGGAAAAAGCTGCAACCAGGAGATATTGTAAGTTTTTTTTGGTTATAGCCTATTACAATCATATGTTAGTATGACTGTTTAAGTTATTCCCCTTTTAGGTAACTTTAGCTTAACATTGTTTTTGTACATTTTTTATACATCAGGTGAACCAGGATCCTTTAGCATGATGTTCCATTATGAAGGTACATTCAAATACTTTCCACGTAGAATATATCAAGGAGGCAAAAAATGCCTTGTTGATCATGTGGAAATAAAAGAGGTATCCGTTGATGAAATGGATGCTCTCATGACCCAAATCGGTTATGAGATTGGACAAACCAATTATTTCTACTTTCTTAAGCCTGGTTGTACATTGGACGATGGTTTGTTTTCTTTGCGTGAAGCTGCTAAGTTGAGTTGTTGAAAGATGTTGTCATAGAGCATAAGCTGATAGATGTCTATGTGGAAATAGGGAAGACAATATTAGAACTTTCTGAAATGTCCCCACAATCAATTAAGACTGTGCTTTGGGAGATGGATGAAGATAGGAGAAAAGTTGCTACTGCGACTATTCAATCATGTTGTAGACGATTGGTGTTAGATGATCTTGATAATGAACCTGCCCTAGATCCTTTTATCCAACTTAAACAAGTGCCTATGGACATCAATAATATTGGTGAATCTAGCAATTTGCCAAACATTAAGCCTGTATTTTCCACCCTAGACACATCATTTGCTAGCCAACCTGTTCATAACAGTGAGCGTGCTTTAGTACTTATTGATGAGGACAATGCTATTAAGGAGCCTGATAATTTTGAGGTTAATATGTTCCGAGTGACTCAAGGGAAGCACTTAGACAAAGTAGGAAGAGCACTAGTTGATGTCAATAACAGGTTTGAGGAGCCTGATAGTTTTGAGGTTAATCTGTTTCAATTGACTCAGGAGAAGCACTTAGACAAAGCAGGAAGAGCACTAGTTGATGTCAATAACAGGTTTGAGGAGCCTGATGTCACACCCCGCCGGAGGCGAAAACACGAGGTGTAACATAATCAATATGCATCGCAAAGAGATATAGTACAATACCATAATTTAAATTTAAAGAAATATTGTAACATTACAACAAGGTTCTAGCCAACCTTGGCAATTGAAACATAAATTTTGACTTCCAAAAGATAACATTTTACTACAGGACGACTCGGATAACTTGTGACGACTCCTTTATTTAAAATCTTCATAATATAAGCTAAACAACAATCACCTGAAATGCATGAGAAAAATGGGTCAACTATGAAAATAGTTGGTGAGTACACAGGTTTTATGAAAACTATAATTAGAAAGTCTGCCTGGCAAGTGTCCTATGAACTCACCATGTTACAAGTCCCGCCCATACAAGACTTGTAACATATAAGTTCACTTACACTCCTATAGTTCAAGTAGTATGCCCGGTAATTAATACACATTTGGTCATAATAGTCCATGATAAATAATGCCTAATATATAATAGATTACGCCTGCTCCGAACAAGGGAGACTTTGTGTTGCTCCTGCTGACAAGAAGACTTAGTATTGCTCTATCAGAGACTTAGTATTGCTCAGAGGGAGACTTGCACAGTACATAACTATTATATATTATCAGTACAAGGCTGCTCCGAACGAGGGAGACTTTAAGTCTTAGCACGTAAGGCAAATTATAGATCTAAGCATCCTAAGGGATCAGGAATAAGTCATAAGGTCAATATAAGCCAAAGGGTTCAAGATATATCGAATAGTCCAAATAGTTTTATAATTTAGAACAAAAATATAGTTTAAGATTTAATTTCATGCATTTCACCCCAAATAAATAAAACAGTAAAAAGGGGGACTGTGAACTCACCTTGGCAATTAGCAGTCTAAAGCAGCAGTCAAATAGAATTATTGGATGGCACCGACACGCGACCTAGATTAGTATGGCAAGTCTCAGTTTTTGACCCCAAGTAAAGTTTATCTAACTTTATTAATCTTCACAAGCATTGTTGTTGTTGTTGTTGTTGTTGTTGTTGCGTCGACGTTAGGTTTTAAAATTGTCATTTTCCAAAATAATGTGTATATTTTGGCTTAATAGAACTTGTTTGAAAACTATGTTGAAAAGTATATATTTCGGCTAGTAATGAGTTACATATAGTGTTTTAACGAAATCTTTATAGAAAAATAACGTTTGACCGGTAAAAGAAGCTTGGCTTAAATAATGTTACAAGTAAAGTGAATATTTATTTATGAAATTATATGTATATGTTTTATCGATATAAGTAAAGTGTACGTATATTTATATATTTACAAGTATATATATAACATTTTTATTGTCGCCTTTGAAAATAAATTAATATGTTTATAAAATATTTGAACCGAGGTTTATAGATTTTTTTTTTTCATGATGAGTCCGAATAGTTTGACTTGCTAATGTATAAAAGTGTCGGGTCTAAAAGAAAATGAAATATTAGTTTTTGAAGAATCTTTATAAAAAAAACATTTTCGTTATTTTAGTTATGTTTGGTTTAATTATTTTACACGATTACAAATCTTGTTCATAAAATTCATTACTCAATTTAAGTGTTTATATGTAATTTATAATGACGAAGTAAGTAAAAATATTAATCGACGAGAATTTTGAAAAGGTGAGTGAATGGTTCGTCGAGCTCGGGATGTGGCTCGGACCAACAGTCAACGGGCTGGACGGCTGGTGTGATAACAAAACCAAACGCACACTTTTGAGGAGAATGGGCTTCACAACCTAATTGACAAATGAATACACCCTTTTGATATTTGAGGCCCAAAGGAAAATAACACAAAAACAGATTTGAAACTTATGCTAGTGTCCTAGCTTTGACGCGAGCAGAGGATCCAAAACGCAAACGCACATGAGACAATATGTTATCATAGCGGGACTTATGTGAGTTGACCATGTCGTAGGCAGGTATTAAGCCGGGTAGAAATATTATCGGATGTTCTCCATTGACTCGAAACAAGCAAAACGAATGCACAAGTTGACTCGGATGACAACAAATTTCAACCACTTTACTGAGACTATAACGATGATAATAACCGTAACTTATGACAAACTGAAACTAGGTCCGCACCAACCCAGTGCTTCCCGACTTGAGCAAGAGACTCGACTCCCTTACGGGTTATTTTGATAGTCGATTAGACCATCAATGAGCAAAGTCCTTATGTTGAAAACTAAGAAGCGAAAACAAACTAAGTTTTCCAGATTTTATCATATTAGTTATAATGGTTTTCTCTTTTTCTTGATCTTAACAGTCGACAACTTAACATATTTACATTACCATATATTATTATAATTTTTTTTTTCCTCTTTGTGCGTCGACAGCAAAACAACACAACAACATAGCAAATTATGATCAAAAATTTTTGTGGAAAACTAGAAGGGGGGTTGAATAGTTTTACCAATTAAAACTTCCTTTTAAACTATTTAGATCGACTTATGTCAATCTATTTGGTTGTGTGTGTTGGATGTTGATAAACAAGCATATAAAGATATGTAATGAAAAGATAAGAGTAAGAAGCACAAAACCACAACGCGAGTATTTATAGTGGTTCGGCTACAAGGACACCTTCTTTGCCCTACTCCACTCCCCGAGTCACCTACTCGAGAGTTTGTAAACACTACACCAATCTCCTTATGGCGGAGAAGCCTTCACAACGTCGCTTAACCTTTTTCGGTACAAAGCTAAATACCGAGTTCTTTCACACCAAGGCGAACCACACCTAACACAACGTCGCCTACCCTTTATGCGGTGCTAGGCTAACCACCGAGTTCTTTCACACCTTAGGTGAACTACACCTTCACAACGTCGCCTACCCTTTATTAGGTACTAGGCTAAGCACCTAGTTCCATTGCAATGGAGGAACTACTACCACACTACACCAACGACTAATCCCAAAGGAGATCTACTCCTTTACAACATCATCAAGGACATCAATATCCTTGGATCTAATGCTAGTCTATCTAGTACATCGAAACACACCATATCGAATGTACATCTAAGGCACCTTTCACTAATGCCTTTGATTAGATCTACAAGACACCTTTCACTAATGTCTTGTGTCTTCACTTCTAAGCACCTTTCACTAATGCTTCTTGTCTTGACTTCTAAGCACCTACCACAAGTGCTTATCCTATAGACGATAGATACCTTTCACTAATATCTTCGTCTTGACGCTTGAGATATCTTTCACTAATGTCTTCAACACTACACTTCTTTGAAGAAAGAAAGGGATCATCAACAAGAGGACTTCAATAGCCTTGATGATGAGGAAGCATGGCAACTCATGGACTTGAGCTTGCTCGACTTCAAAGGTGGTGATCTTGCCTTTAAGAGGAACCTAAAAGATCACACAAAGACAAAACTACAAACATAGATCTCTTGGATCTAAAGTTAGTGAGATTTAACTCAGGGGAGAAAGTATGTTTGAGAGGGGTGAGATACAATGAAGAAATGGCTCACTATTTATAGAGGAAAAATCCCTCTGTTTCCCGGATCCCACGGATCCCTACCACAAGGGATCCGGCTAGCACAAAGCTAGGGATCCGTGGTCCGCTCCTCTTTGCCCATGGGTATTTTTGGTTATGGGTCATGGGTTATGGGTTGATCCATGGTTTCTTTCTAGATACAATGTATCTTAAGGATACAATGAACTTGGTTAAGTGGTATATATAAAACCATGGGTCAAAAACCATTTGCTAATATTTACCCATTTAGTATATACTTGTATTTACCCAATTTAGCATACACTTAGTTTTACCCATTTTAGTATACTTAGTTTAAGTATATGTTTAACCCAATATGTAAACACTAGTTGTTTGTACATATGTATCTAAATCATAAAATCACTTATACTTGTTTTAGTGTTTTATGTGAAAGCGTAAGTGTGTTAGAAAACTATTAGTTCAAACCATTTACGTATTTTATTTGTTTCCTTAAAATGATCTTACTTTTGTTATCGACAAAACATTAGAAGATCGTAAAATATAAATAAACGTTTTTACGGCTTATTTGTATTAACAATCTCCCCCTTTTTGTTGATGACAAAACATAAGATTATTTTAAGGAAAAGCTAAAATTCGTAAAAGTTCGAATTTGTAGTTTTTACTTTCTTCTCCCCCTTTTTGTCGAAACAAAAAGTGTTTGAAAGAAAGCAACACATTGTTTTTAAGAAAAACATGTGAGAGGAAAGAAAGAAAAATAGAGAGCATGTAACGGGAAAGGATCTCGTCGTTACTCCCCCTTGACGAGTCCATCCCTAAGTAAGGGCGTCAAGAAACTAATTCTAATCTAGTTCATTTGCAACTAACTTATGCAAAAGATTACGTCAATGTGACGGGTGTGCTCCCCCTAGATTATTGCAATATTTGCAACTGGAGGTTATGAAATTTAAATCAAAGGTTGCAAGTAATTTTGCAACGTATCGTTTTGACACCAAGCTCCCCCTAGCTTTAGGATGTCAAATTCTTTATGTGTTAATTGAATAACTGCAAACAAGGGTTAGAAACCAAGTATAATTCACAATTTCCTGCAAATGTGATTTAAGTTAGAAAACAAAAACTTTCTGACTTCACGGATCCCACGGTTCCCTCCTAGTAGGGATCCGTCTAGGCAATAATGAGGGATCCGTCTGGCTGATGACTAAAATCAGTAAAGGTGATATAACAAGTAATGTTATCACATAAATGAGATATGAATACATATTCTCAAAAAAATAGCAAGTAGCATGTAATTCCATTTAATAAAACAAGAGTTATGATATACATGACTCTAAAAATAAGAAAATAGACAATACATGACTAGGAATTTCTAGACTATCTAACGCTTGATGCTAGGACACCACTAAAATCTTCTAGCTCAAGTTTTGTTTAGGTTTGATCTCGTCGAAACGTTCGAGGAGATGATAGAACATGAAACGTTGGTCTTCTCGTACTTCATGTATCAAACCTTCAACATGTTGACAATGATAGCAATCTTTGTCATGGCTAGGTAGTGGTGGTGGAGGAAATACAATGGCTTGATGCGAAGGATCAAGTGAAGCGGCTTGCGAGGCTTCAAACGATGGAGGGATTGGTGGAGGTGCATTTGAGAATGCCTCGACCAAGAATGATGGTGGTGGTAAGGAAGTGTCAAATTCCATATGGTCGGGTGGTTGACTTTGATGATTTCTCATAATCCATATAGGATTATATGATGGAGACATGAAAAGGAAGCCGGAGCAAGTGTTGACTCAACACCTTGATTTTGAACCATTATCCTCCTAATGAGGAGAATGTTGTCGTGAGCGGATGAGACGGCCTAGGAGGCAAGTCCTCTAAATTGTAGAGGTGTGGTGATGATAGTGGTGACGTAAATGAAATATTTCTAGGAACCAATGGTGATGGTTTAGTGGAGATGATATTGTTTGGCCTAGGAGGTATGGTGGTGTTAGGCATAGGTAGTTTTGTGGGTACTATCCTTTTAGGAATAGGTTTGATTGGATGATGAAGGATTCTCTCATTTGTTGGTTTGACGGGAGATGATTCGGTTGAGGAGATTTCGTGTATGACACGAGTCTTTTTCATGGGTGGTTCTTTGTTGGATAGGTTACAACTTGGGGTTTTTCTCATGATGAGATGATTTCAAGAGCTGAAAGTTAGAGTGAGAGTGATGACTATGGAGGTCCTAACAAGGTGGTTTATAAACTAAGAGATTTGGCAAGTGCATTTAAGCTTTGAGCCACTAGGATTCATTGGAGTGTGATGATTGACATGCACAAGAGTCAACTTCGAGGTTGGGTGATCTAGGGACTCATTTAAGATGAGATGGAGTGTTTGAGTTAGGAAGATAAGTTGAAATGATTGTTTTAGCAATATTTGACCTATATGTCATCCGGATCCCACGGTTCCTTTCTCGAGAGGATCCGTCTAGGCTAATCCTAGGGATCCGCTATCGGTAGCTATGAAAGAGTGGAAATGATGTTTCTAAAATTTAAAACCTATAACATCTTGAGTGTTTCAGTCTTCCTAAGTGTTTTAAATGAAGGGGTGCTTAAGTACTTGAAGGTGGTGAGTGATGTAGCTAATGATTGTCTTTTGTGGAAGGATTTGGAACTTTCATGAGTACCAATGAATGAGCAAAGATGACACTAAATAGGAGAGTGTCAGTTGAAGCTAAATGATCCTAGAGATGAGGTTTTAGCTTGAGGTGATATTTAAGAAAAATTCTTAAAAATTTCAAGAATTGAAAAAACTAATTTTTGTCTTACCTTGAGATATAAAAGACTAGAAGCAATTTCCTAAAATTGTTTAGCTTGCTTTCTTAAAGAGATGAGGTTGTGACTTAGGATTGTGTTTTGGAAAATATCCTAATGGTTTTGAGATGGGAAAACTAGGATTTGATTAACTTTGATCAATTTTGTTATAAAAGATTTTAACCTAGATGTGAAGGGTAAAAATATGAAGTGTGAGTTTGAGGCGGAAGAGTGATGGATTAAAACAAAGTGATTGTTCTATGAATGTCTTAGAGTGTGTTCTATGTGAGTTGGAATGAGTAGGAAAGATCAACCTATCTTGATAAAGTCTTAATCTACCTTAAGACACTATGCTTAGCTTAGTGTGAGGTGTTCTAAGGATGTGTTTGACATACAATGCTTGCAATTGCATTTTACATTTCTTTGGATCCCACGGTTCCCTAGATGTAGGGATCCGTTTAGTACAACATTTGGGATCCGTCTATCTGCTAGACAGAACCTTTACTAAAGGTATGCAATGATCTTGACAATGCATTATATTCTAAGTTTTGTTTAAAGGGGTTCTAAAACAAGGATATCAAATGTAAGATGTTTTATTTCATGAAAGAGATAGGATTACATTGATAAATAATGAGTAGAGTAGAATTGATCCTATTTGACTATTCTAGGTTCCTTGAGTGTCTTCGCTAGGAGGATCATTATGTGATTAATGGGTATTGGTGGAGTCAAGAATGAAGAACGTCTTCATGAGAGATATGTTTAGCGATTCCATCATCTTATTCACAAGTACGTACAACGGACTTTGAAATTGAGGATGGAAGTGCATAACATTGTGATAGAGGCGTGTCAAGAACATTCCATAAGGGATGAGTTTATTCTTGGAGCCTTGAAGATTTGCAATTCGCCTTGCGAAGAAGTAGGCGAGATTGTATGGTTGTTGTGTTAGCAAACAAGTACAACATGTGAGCACAACAAGCGGGAAGAATATCTCGATTTCCCTAAGACTCCAAACATTTTCACGTAGAATGAGAGCAAGAGGCTTGTACTCTTCTCGGATATCCGTGTATGGATAATGTTTGGATTGGAGTAATATGGTCGAGGTTTGCATATCATGCGCGTTAAATCTTCGGAGAGGGTATGTGTGAACAATATGGACTATTTTCTTCACGAAAGTTGAAGAGAATCAAGAGACCAATCTTGGTGAAGGCACTTTGTCCATGGGAATCCGGAGAATGTGAGCAAAATGCCCAAGGGTTAGAGTGAACTTTTGGTTTTGATGTAAAACCAAAGAGATGAGAGAGCGATCCTCGTTACGAACGAGTTCGACTTGACGGAAGAATTCCATTATGAACCTTGGACATATCTTCTTGTTGATTTCAAGAAGACATTCTAGTCCTATGGCTCGGAAGGAGGTATTGCTACCTTCTTGAATTGTAGAGAGGTGTCTACAATCGTCCTTCATGGAAGTGACGGTTTCGAGATTATTGAACCCCCGGACATGATTGCGGTGTGTTGGGCTCAAGGGAGATGTTCGGGTGTAGACGCTAGTGAGTGAAAAATCAAACTCGTATTCATGCGTCATAGTTGAACCTATAGAAGTGATGGGTTAATAGGAGGTGATGTTTATGGTAAACCTATAATAATCTAACATTTTTACTAGATTTTATTAACAGTGGTATTTAATACTTAATTAACTCATGGTTTTGAAATTCTAGTGGATTATTACTTTTAGAAAGATAGTGGTTTTAATCTTGCATGAAAAACTGTTTTTCGATAGGACGGATCCACGGTTCCTTTACAAAAGGGATCCGCTAGTATAACTTCCGGATCCGTGGATGTAGTAATGTGATGATTTGATAAAAGGTTTTACAGATTATATACCATGAGATATGTTTTATCATACATTTTCTTTTAGCATGCATACATGATCTCTAATGTATCACAAAAATATATAACATATAAATCAAAAGGAATGATAAACACATAATAGTAACCTAGATAAACTAGATCAATAATATTGCATTTCAATACTAAGAATGATACAAAGGATTGGGTATATGACCCCAATATAGATTAACAACACAAAGTAAATGTCTCCGTATGTGAACTTCATCATAGGGAACACAAGTGCGATGAGTGTTAGGGCGATGAGCACGAGTGCGATGTAAACCATGTTGATGACGGATCTTCTTGGTTTCGGATGAGATGGAGTTAGGAGGAAGATGAAGTTTTTTAAATGAGAGGGAATTTTTGAAATTGGAAATTTTTAAAAAGTGAGGATTGAATAAAGTGGGTGTCGAGTGAGATTATTAATAGGGAAGAAGGAATATTGAAATTCGTGTTTTTGTTTTATTTTAGGATTAAAAGAAATAAAACATATACTATGACTATAGGCAAAAAAATGTAACACGTATGAGAGAAAAAGGCTTCCTAACGAAGCTTCATATAGATCATGTGTAAACACAAAAATCTACTCAAATAAATACCAAACACATAACACTTATTTACTAAACTAATATAAGTGGAAAGTCATACCTCGAGTGCACTTAGGAATGTCTTTACAAATGACAGGTGTCACTTAGACGATTCCCGCTCCTTTGCGTTTAAGATACCTTCTTAAGGAAGGTATTCTTGTTACCAAGCGTCTCCTAAAGCTTGGTGGGTATGAGCTTTGACTAATCAACATCACAAAGAAGATTAGTGCAATTAAATGAAAAGATATATAAAAAAATGTTGTTATCAACTCAACATCCAAACATATAGTTTTGAAAAACATGGTGTTTGTTTTATGAAAACCTTCTTTGTAGTTTTCAATTAACTATGGATCGTATCAAGTTTTTAAAGTACAATATACTTCAAGAAACTTGGTAACGAAGCTCGATACCAATTGTGGAAAACTAGAAGGGGGTTGAATAGTTTTACCAATTAAAACTTCCTTTAAACTATTTAGATCGACTTATGTCAATCTATTTGGTTGTGTGTGTTGGATGTTGATAAACAAGCATATAAAGATATGTAATGAAAAGATAAGAGTAAGAAGCACAAAACCACAACGCGAGTATTTATAGTGGTTCGGCTACAAGGACACCTTCCTTGCCCTACTCCACTCCCCGAGTCACCTACTCGAGAGTTTGTAAACACTACACCAATCTCCTTATGGCGGAGAAGCCTTCACAACATCGCTTAACCTTTTTCCGGTACAAATCTAAATACCGAGTTCTTTCACACCAAGGCGAACCACACCTAACACAACGTCGCCTACCCTTTATGCGGTGCTAGGCTAACCACCGAGTTCTTTCACACCTTAGGTGAACTACACCTTCACAACGTCGCCTACCCTTTATTAGGTACTAGGCTAAGCACCTAGTTCCATTGCAATGGAGGAACTACTACCACACTACACCAACGACTAATCCCAAAGGAGATCTACTCCTTTACAACATCATCAAGGACATCAATATCCTTGGATCTAATGCTAGTCTATCTAGTACATCGAAACACACCATATCGAATGTACATCTAAGGCACCTTTCACTAATGCCTTTGATTAGATCTACAAGACACCTTTCACTAATGTCTTGTGTCTTCACTTCTAAGCACCTTTCACTAATGCTTCTTGTCTTGACTTCTAAGCACCTACCACAAGTGCTTATCCTATAGACGATAGATACCTTTCACTAATATCTTCGTCTTGGCGCTTGAGACATCTTTCACTAATGTCTTCAACACTACACTTCTTTGAAGAAAGAAAGGGATCATCAACAAGAGGACTTCAATAGCCTTGATGATGAGGAAGCATGGCAACTCATGGACTTGAGCTTGCTCGACTTCAAAGGTGGTGATCTTGCCTTTAAGAGGAACCTAAAGATCACACAAAGACAAAACTACAAACATAGATCTCTTGGATCTAAAGTTAGTGAGATTTAACTCGGGGAGAAAGTATGTTTGAGAGGGTGAGATACAATGAAGAAATGGCTCACTATTTATAGAGGAAAAATCCTCTGTTTCCCGGATCCCACGGATCCCTATCACAAGGATCCGGCTAGCACAAAGCTAGGGATCCGTGGTCCGCTCCTCTTTGCCCATGGGTATTTTTGGTTATGGGTCATGGGTTATGGGTTGATCCATGGTTTTCTTTCTAGATACAATGTATCTTAAGGATACAATGAACTTGGTTAAGTGGTATATATAAAACCATGGGTCAAAACCATTTGCTAATATTTACCCATTTAGTATATACTTGTATTTACCCAATTTAGCATACACTTAGTTTTTACCCATTTTAGTATACTTAGTTTAAGTATATGTTTAACCCAATATGTAAACACTAGTTGTTTGTACATATGTATCTAAATCATAAAATCACTTATACTTGTTTTAGTGTTTTATGTGAAAGCGTAAGTGTGTTAGAAAACTATTAGTTCAAACCATTTACGTATTTTATTTGTTTCTTAAAATGATCTTACTTTTGTTATCGACAAAACATTAGAAGATCGTAAAATATAAATAAACGTTTTACGGCTTATTTGTATTAACAATCTCCCTTTTGTTGATGACAAAACATAAGATTATTTTAAAGAAAAGCTAAAATTAGTAAAAGTTCGAATTTGTAGTTTTTACTTTCTTCTCCCCTTTTGTCGAAACAAAAGTGTTTGAAAAAGCAACACATTGTTTTTAAGAAAAACATGTGAGACGAAAGAAAGAAAAATAGAGAGCATGTAACAGGAAAGGATCTCGTCGTTACTCCCCTCGACGAGTCCATCCCTAAGTAAGGCGTCAAGAAACTAATTCTAATCTAGTTCATTTGCAACTAACTTATGCAAAGATTACGTCAATGTGACGGTGTGCTCCCCTTAGATTATTGCAATATTTGCAACGGGAAGTTATGAAATTTAAATCAAAGGTTGCAAGTAATTTTGCAACGTATCGTTTTGACACCAAGCTCCCCCTAGCTTTAGGATGTCAAATTCTTTATGTGTTAATTGAATAACTGCAAACAAGGGTTAGAAACCAAGTATAATTCACAATTTCCTGCAAATGTAATTTAAGTTAGAAAACAAAAACTTTCTGACTTCACGGATCCCATGGGTCCCTCTTAGTAGGGATCCGTCTAGGCAATAATGAAAGATGATGGTACTCTTCTGAGATTGAATCCCTTTGTAGATGAAAGACTAGGAGTATTTTTGTGACCCTTTTGAACCTTCAGAACATGTCTCTACCCATTTTAAGCATTCTTCCACACCTCTCCTCCACGTATGGCATCTATAAACTAGGCTTAGAAGTAGTTTGGAGGAGTGTAGAAAGGTGCCAGAGGTGTTTATCATTAAAATGGGATGTTTTGATTTTGGAGATGAGAATGGCGTGAAGATCTTTTCCAGGAGAAGAAAGATCACGTTCTGAAAAGGAGGTAGGGGAGGGGCGTGAGTTAAGGGTAGGATTTTTAGGTGTAGTATTATTATTAAGTGTATTATATGTACCCCGTTCTGTATAATTTGTTCCGTACAGAATAACGTTTATCTAAGTAGAATATTATTCGGGTATCCGTATCTTATAATTTTTATATTTCCGGAGACGTTTTGACGAGCGAAATATTATGCTATTATTATTAATTTGAAATTAGAAAGTAAATTTTGCGTCAATTTTATTATGGTGTCGGTACGCGTGTGGTGCCAAGACTTGGGAAAACACGAGATAACTACTCGTTTAAGAGTTATAATGATCAGAAAATAAATAACTCGCATATTCTGATATAAATAATAGTCGGGAAATTGACGGATTGTCACACCTGATGTGGATGTAACTCTGTTTCAATTGACTCAGGATAACATGGAAGAGGATCATGTTGTTGATGTTACTCTGTTACAAGTGTGTGACACTAGTGACTTAGACAATGCAGTTGATGATTCAATTTAAGCAAATGAAGAGAACATTTGTCAGGAGAATGATGCACAACTTGCTATGGTCCAAGTAGGTCAGAGTAATGAGTTAGGTGAAGCTAGAAACCAGTAATATAAGTGATGACATGCAGTTGGAAAATGATTTACCTGTGATGGTGGATTATGTTTCTTTCCAACAGGCAGACTTTGCAAATGGAGTCTATACCACATTCTTCTATTCTCGGTCGGGGAGTTTGCTCTAGGGAAGTCAAAACCTAGTAAGAGAGCATTCAATAGAAACTAGGAGGAGTTGTTTTTCGAAGAATGACAAAACAAGAATAAGTGGTCGATGTAAAGGTTGTGTTCCACTTTCAGCCCAAGTGAAGGTCCTGGATGGATATAGGCCCATCTAGAAGTCCATTAAATGAAGGGTATAAATGCATTGCTTTACGGCAAAAGGACCCTTCGTAAATACTCTACCCATGGCTATTGTTTGTCGGCAGAATGGTGAGACATGTATATGGTCGAGAACATATAATGAGCAACACACTTGTTTGCAATCAAGGCGATCGAGCTTTTGACCTTCGCTATATCTCACAGAAAATTACAAGACAAATTGAAACCAATCCTTTGGTTCTGTCAAGTCATGCATAATCAACTTACCAACCAATACGAGCTTCAAGTGTCCCCGCAAAAGGTTTTAGGGCCAAAACCTAGCAATAATGACCATCAAGGGTCAATTCAAGCTACAATTTACCATGTTGAGAGATTATGTTCAAGAGTTGCAGAAGAAAAACCCTAATACAACAGTTATGATGATTGTGGAATGACCTCCAGATGAGGCTCTTCCAACTAGAGAATTCAAGAGAGTGTATGTTTGTTTAGGTGCACTGAAGGAAGGATTTAAAGCGTGTGGGAGACCGTTGTTGGGTGGGTGCTTTTCAATTCGTGGTCTTTTAATGGTCAACCGATGACATTTGGAATTGATAGCAACAATGGTATATACCCTTTAACTTATGCTTTTGTTGAATCGAAAACATAGGATCATGGACTTGGTTTCTTCATTGTTTATCCGATGATATAGCACTTGAGCCAATCTCAAGCATAACTTTTATTATCGACATGGAAAAAGGTACCCCTTAACATTCATGAATTTAAGTCTTCTGTTTTGAAGCAGACGATAAACATATTTGATTTTGTGCGGGATATAAGTAGAGCTTTAGGAGAAGTTTTTCCGATGCGAACACAGATTCGTATTAGAAGCATTCATGAGAAAATGAAGCGCAATGGAAAGGTAGGGCCTACAAAGAGCATCGTGGAAATGTGCAATGACCTCAACTGTTGTACAGCCGTTTAAAGCTATGGTGATTTCAAAACTTAATCAACCAACCCATGATTGGTTAAGTAAGATACCACCGATCCATTGGTCAAGGTCACATTTTCATGTAAGTGATCTATCTGTTTCGATTAATTTGTATTTGTTAATGCGGTATAAGCAGTTATAACTAATACATGTTTATTCTTGTTTATCTTTAGGAGAGCTACTTCGATGTGTTACTTAATAACATGTGTCAAGTGTTTTATGACAAAATAATTGAGGGTTTAAACAAACCAATTATTACGACCTTAGAATACATTAGAATCTTGTATGAAGAGGATAACGCATGTTCTTATGGTGATTGAGAAGAGTGATGGGCCACTAACACCAACCGCACAACACATGCTAGAGGTATTAAGAAAGAGGTCATAAGTATAATGTTTTATGGAATGGGGAACTAAGTTTCGTGTTAGTGGACCATGGGGTGACCAATGTGTAGTTAATGTTATACATAAGTCTTGTACTTGCGAAGATGGGAGATAACAAGTTTACCATGTAAACATGTTGTTGCTACCAATTGAATATGGCTTTAAATGGGCAACAAGTAGGAGCTGTAGAAACATGGGCTAATCCTTGTTACTATCTTCTCACTTGGGAGGCAACCTACCATCACCATGTCCAGCCTATAACTAGCAGCGAAAGTTGGGAAAAATCAACTTTGCCAACAACAATTATTCCACCGAAATCCGAAATAAACCAGCCTAGCTCAAGAGGTAGAAAAAGAGTTAGGATAGCTCCTGAAAGTGAAGAGATTGTGAAGGATGGTAAGTTGTCAATGGCTTGGAAGAGTGTTAAGTGTAGTATTTGTGGCATTGATGGACACAACCAGAAAACATGCCTAGGGTATGGTGTAGCTGAAAGTAGTCGAACTGCCAATAAGGGAAATGTCAAACAAGTCCCTACAAAAGTTGCAGCAAAAAAGACACATCCTAAAGGTAACAAAGTAGCAACAAATAAAGAAGGTGAAGGTACATGTGTTGTTGAAAGTCAAGTTAGTGCAGTTCAAGGAAGTGGTGTTCAATCTGAAAATCAAGATCCGGCAACTGAAGATCCCATCATACATGACGCATCCCTGTCACAATCCCAGAAACATCAAGATGAAGCAATTGCCGATCCCAGCATGCATGAGCAATCCCAGATCAATCCCAAAGAACATGATCAATCCCACCGATTCTCACCGCGGTCAAGTGATGTGTAAGCGGTTTACGCTTCAACCCACTGCTACATGAAGAATGACTAGGCGTGATTGACCGAAAAGAATGATGGCCTCACCATAGGTCAATTACATTATGCTAATTAGTTAGACAATGTTTCATCTAGTTTATTTCCTATGGACAAGTTATGTACTCTAAAAACATATGTGTGTGTGTCTAATTGTAGTTCTGATGCTTTGAAAAGTATGCAATTTTATGCATTTGGAATTATATCCATTTGCATTAACTATGGAACCATGTCATTATTGTGTATTTTTATAGATTGACTAAGCTTGATGTGTGAATAATTTGCATCAAAAGTAACCAAAGCTAAACAAAACCTCATAAGAATGTTGACATTTAAAAGTCAACCCTAAACAAATTGCTAACCATCTGCATACCCATAAGGCATTGAAAATCAAAAACAAAGCAAACTGAATACTTCATAACAACGTTACTACAATTCAAGATACTGAACATTAACCATCTCGCCTCATTACATAAAAGCTAAAAAATTTATCCCAATGCATAACCAATCAAGAACAACATACAACTTAGCACCAGGTAAATCTTCCACTTCCTCACATCACCTTCAGCAGCTACTAATCTTTCCTCAAGCTCATTTCTCCCCCTCGAAAGGCCTGGTATGATCATTCTTGAACGAGCACATATTTCAGGATCATACCATCTTATCCACCGACAAGAAGACCCCTATTCATGATTATGACAAGTCATTAAACAACCACCATTGTTACAATGTACTTTGTTGCTTGCGAAAACAAACTAACACAATAAATATTAAGACGCACTTACTTCAACATGACAACCAAAGAATCGACGCCCTGGGTTGGCAGAGGTCCACGAAGTGCGAATAATAGCTTGCTTACCACACCAACAACGTACCATCTTGAAACGATTATCGTTTTGTAGAAGACTATTTTTGCAGGATAGTTTAGGGATGGATGATAAATGTCGACCAAACCATGTTACACAGACATATACTAGCTACAAACACTATACAACGGTTTCTATTTAGTACGCTAAAGTGAAAGACGGTTTTGCCCTCACCAACATAACGTTGACAACGGCATTATTGGTCAAGGGACGATTTTGGCATATAAAGCCCATGTTTTGGACCTCCTGCGATGATAATGCCCAGGTTTGTCCCAACGCGAAGCGCATTGACAAGTTTAGGGACCAACCGTGTATTTTAGTCAACTTTTAATTTTTAATTTCCAAACATACATAAAAACCTAAAATGTTAAATACCATTCACATTATAGGTTTAACATTATAAGTACAATACCAAACACATACTGTACATTTCAGCGAAGATACAAGTTGAAACTTAAAAACAACATTATTCATCATCACGTTCAATCCAAACTTATCATATACATTTTCTAAAATATAAAGAAAAGAAAAATATCAAACACGGCCGACTTTAATGCACTGGATTGATTCGGGTCACATGAAACTCGGCTGGTCAAAATGGATTTTCAATCCTCGAAAACCCTGTTCATTTTAGCCCGTTCTTTTAGCAAAAAACGGTTCAACCGGCTGGGTCGAACCAAGTTTTAAACATTGCTTTACACAGTGAATTTTAACGAACATTCAAAATAAGAACGGATGGTGTTACATAGTTTCATTATGGGAATTGATACTTACATAATACACCACATCTTTTGATGCATGCACCACAATTTATGCATTACTGTTTGTACTGTATAATACTGTAATACACAAATTGTGATGCATGCATCAAAAACTGTCGTGCAAGTATCATCTCCCTTTCATTCATTATAGGACCATTCTTTCAAAAGAAAAATAAATAAAAATAAATAAGGGATTGTAACATGGATTCGGCCCAAATTACAGGTCGAAGGGTGACTCCAATTTAGATAGTGTTTGATAACAACTTAATGTGTCTTAATTGAAAAATAAGTAAGTTAATTAAGTCACTAAATTGATGTTTGTTTAGTACTTAAAACTAACATGTGACCTTCTAGAAAAAGCCAAGGATATGAGGGTCTTCAAATTTAAGTCCATCCCTTTTATTATAATTTTACATGTTTACCCTCCTACTTCTTAACTTTATTTCAAATAAAATAAAAGGGTATAACAGTAATTTTTACTAATTCAGACACTTTATTCAGCACACAAAACAAACAACCATTTATTCAACTACAAACAGACATCATATATCTAGACAGACACTTTAATTTAACAGGACTTAATAAAAAAACTAAACAAACAAGCCCTAAATAATGAAAATTCAACATAACGAAACACATGTAACTTGTATTTAAATGCCAGAACACATACACAACCCCAACTCATCAAATATCTCTCCCTTAGAATAAAAATGGCTATTGACATAGGTGAGCCACTAACACCAACTGGTCGTATGTTTGTACAGCCAGAAATGAACCAAATCATCAACTGTGTTCTCGGGCTTGATCATTCAGTCGATATCGACCTAGCACGGTCAGTCATATCTAATTCTCTAATTGTCAAGCACCCTAGGTTCACTAGTCTTTTAGTCAAAGACAAACATGGTTGTGCATGTTGGAAACAAGTTGAACTTGAACTTGACCAACATATCATGTACCTCCCTGACGCTGTCAGTGCTACGGATGACGAAACAGCAGTCAATGAGTATCTAGCTGACTTGACTGTTTCGTGTCCACTAAGCACTGATAAGCCTCTGTGGGAGGTACATATATTAGGTGCTCATAAATGTGTTGTGATGCGTTTTCATCACGCGCTTGGTGATGGAGTCTCCTTGTTGTCGCTCATGTTGACTATAGGTCGTAATGTCAGCGACAACAAGGTGCCAAATATTCAACCTTTAGTTTCTTCTACAAGTAATCGGAGTAACGAAAATGGGTTGTGGAAGGTGATGAAAATGATGTTCTTTACGTCGGTTTATATGTTTGAGTTTATTATGAGGAGTTTGTGGGTTCGGGATAAGGAGACGGTCGTGAGAGGTGGAGCGGGTGTCGAGTTATGGCCGAGGAAAATGGCTACGGCTAAGTTTAGTCTTGATGATTTGAAAACGGTTAAGAACGCTGTCGCCAATACGGTTAGTTTTATTTTCTGTTAATTCGGTTAATCGACTCTCATACTTCTAGAAAAACTACATACCTATGACTGAACATCTAATGATCTGATCTAAAGATTTGTTTTCGTAACGCATAAATACGCTATACTTAAAAATATATATTTGACCATTTAAGCAGGTAGGTTAGAGTTGACATAAAGCCATCGATCTATTTCATGAGAATTATTCCACACGTTAAGTTAGATGTATAGTAAACAAATGAGAATAAGTTTATAGACTATAAATATAAACGTTTACATAAGCAAGTAGACATGTAGTCCATGCTGCCGGCGGAAAACTAGCATATTCTTGCTGATATTTTTATTTAACTTTTACTAATTTATACAAGTCTTATGTATAAAAATGTTTTGCTATACAACTTATTATTTTCATATTAAGTTGAATTTTGAAATAATATTTATGACTGCATTAATGATTATCTTACGTTTAATAAATGAATTTTAAACACTGCCCGGTAGCTACTGTATAGCAAAACCCTATATAAATAATCTAGCTTGAAATCATTGTTTAGCATTTCATTATTTTTTTCTTATGTGTTTCAAAATAATTAAATATTTGTAAATTTCAAATAAGGTTTTAGGCTATAGAATAATTATCTTACGTTTAGTTGTTTTCATTCCATTATATGCTACAAACTTTTAAATTATGTTTTGATATCGTATTTATTGTGGACGTGTCACTAGTATTTTGGTAATTTTAAAAGTGTTGGCACATCAGCAAAAAGTAGGATATCAGAACAGAATTTGAAAGTTTGTAGCATATAGTGCAACGAAAACAGAAACACATATGATAATCGAACATGAAGAAAAGTATGTTGCTAATTTAAATTTGTAGCCTTGAAAACTTTTATAGAAAAGGTAAGTCATGTTGGCCTGTTTATAACATGAACTAAATTCGATATTATAAGGTTGAGGTTTGAATACCTGAAGGTATACGATAAGTCGATTACTATTATTAGAGCATAAATATAATCAGCCATAAAATAGTTTCAAGATAAATGGCTTTATGAAGATCACTCCATCCAACTCGACCTTTCGTCACCCTGCAAAATGCAAAACTTTGAATCAAACTACACAATAATTTCTTTTTATCATAAATGTGGAGGTATCAATATTTTGGGAAATGACAAAGTGAAGCCAAAATCCAGTCCCTACACAACATATGTTTAACATCCTAAAGTATAAGCAAGATAGAATATTGGTTTCGGTAGCCAATTATAAGCTACATAAATGAATCTAGTTCTATCTAAATTATACAATAATGACTGAACTTGTTGCATAGTTGCAGAAAAATGAACATGGTGTTATAGGCCACATACATACCTTATGGATATAAAGACTTTTGAGTAGTAACCATTATCATACTTTGACCAAATGCCGCTCTTCATATCTTATCAAGCTTTTCAGCTTTGATCACAGGATTAGCCTTTGCTATGGCATCGCGCCGCAGTTCGGTAATCAAAGGACAGTCGTGTTTGTCGGAGTAGCGGTGAGCAGAGCAGAAAAGATCGCCACACTTACAGTTGAAGCGGTTAAACCAACCCGCTTGCGACAAGTGAAGCATCTGCTTGGTCCCACTTTCGGCTTTGGCTCGGTGACTTGGCTCGAGACGAGTCATCAGCCCGTGCTTGCACTGGAACCACATTCAACTCCACTGGCGCTGCCGGTTGGGCCTTGATAGCATCAGCAACCACCACATCTTTTCCAGCATCGTTGCCTGAAGAATTTTGTCTAAAGAATAGGAGTAATATAAGCGAAATAGATGAAATGATAAAACATGTTAACAAAAATGACAATAGATATAAGTAACATCGAACACATTATCTGTTTCATAACTTGTACTAAAGTCACAATCTCTCAGTCACAATAATGATGAAAAACAAGACTGAAAGTGATCGAGGAGTTGATGCATTGTAGTTGTAACTACTGGCCTTCCTAACAGTCAACACTTCTTAAGACTTTGAGTCACTCCCAGTTCAGGAAAAATGGGTGGGTTGACAAACAAGTAAAAGAGGTAACTTTTGAGCAGGTTGGGTTGAACAGATACAACATTTGTCCAAAACTGTATTTTTCTGTATAAACTAGTATTATAACGAGCTGCAGGAACCGCTTGCGTTGCGGCGGGTGCTACTACATTTATCGATGGTCGTATGTGTAAAATCTGGAGTACGGCAAAGGAAACTTGTTCCTTTAATTCCTGGCCCTAAAATTGGCCAATAATGGCCCAAAGTGAAATGCATTGATCTTAATTGAAAAATTCAGGCATGAAATATTAGGAAACCAAATATTCGTAAACCTTGACACTTCTCAATATATTGCAGGCTCAAACAACAGTCTATGCTTTTCGTGTGGCTCAACTAACTAACGACAACCTATAATTACCTAATTTCATATCGGGTCCGTCCCAATTTACCCAATGAAAAATATGTTTGTTACATAATTGCCACTCTATTACTTATCTTAATTAAATGATCAGTAATACCATATATTTGGTTGCTTATGTGTTTGTTCAAGCCTCTAGAGAGTTGCCACCACATCAATGTGCATTTGTTATTTGGATGTTCATAACTCTAGAGTAGAGGCATGTTCTTACTATAAACCGGTTTCGATGTTCCTATTAGAGATTGGTTGTGAAACCGGTTTCTTTGTGTTTGGTCATAGAAATACCCCTCACAGAAGCGGTTCAAAACCAGTCTCTATAGGCTTTTCTAACGGTCTTTATGAACTTTTCTGTAGTAGTGCATCTAAAGCGTTAGCAGTTAGCCCAAACTGACCCTAACTGTTTTGATTTTACAGAAAATTACTTGTTAGACCGAACCAATTTTGATTTGCACCAGTACTAACTACTAGGCATTGGATTCCCTACTGCTGATAAAGATTAGTGTTAATATGATATTCTTCAGAATTACGCGTTATGTGTGAGATGATACTAATGGTCGAACACTTGTTCTACATATATCCATGACATTTAAAAAAAAAACACACGGCTGAGTCAGGCATTTCGTCGAACACTCGGTCTACACATGCAATCCACAACATTTTTAGCAAAAAACAAACACAACGTAGTTAGGCATTTCGTCGAACACTTAGTCTACACATACAATCCGCAACATTTTAAACACAGTCAAACATCATATCCCAATTACTTCATAACATGTCAAAATACAAGTATTCTCTATTCTTATCACACTAAAATTCACAAGAAAAATTCATAATCAACATGTATTTACCAAAATATTCAGCAATCAGGCACACAAAAATGACTGAAAATCGATTACCGTTACGAGAAGACGACAGTGGTGCGATTGTGGTGGTGAGCAACGACGGTGGTGCGATTGCAGTGGTGAGAGACGGTGGTGGTGCACGGTTTGAGCTTGATTGTGGTTGTGGATTGTGGTGGTGGTGTGAGAGAAAAAACGGAGTTATTAAAATGTTTTATTAAATGTAAAAGTTGAATTATCTTTAATTTGTAAATTTTGATGAAAGCTATTAAAATGTTTTTAGTAAAAAGTAAAAGTACATAACAAAAATAAAATTTTAGTAAGTCGTCAAATTGTTAGCATATAAATATCAAGTTAAAGAAAATATTTTTAACATTTTTATCTGACTAAATTATGATGTCGCGTAAATTTTAGAATTTAACGAACACCGATTCTAGTTTTTAATATATGTAGTTATGATGTTAGGATTTAAAGTCTACAGTTTGAAGTTTAGGGGTTAGAGCATAAAGTCAATGACTATTAATCTTGGTCTATAAATTTTACAAATTTAGGGGTTAGACTTTAAAGTTTAGGGGTTATAGTTCGATGACCACTTGGCGGTTTTACTTGAAAACAAAGTGACCACTAATTTTTGTCTCTAAATTTTATAAATTTAGGGGTTAGGGTTTATAGTTCAAATGACCATCAACTTTGGTCTCTAACTTGAAAACCTAGTGACCACTAATTTTTGTCTCTAAATTTTATAAATTTAGGGGTTAGGGTTTAAAGTTTAGGGGTTAGGGTTTATAGTTCAGTGACCACCAACCTTGGTCTCTAACTTGAAAACCTAGTGACCACTAATTTTTGGTCTCTAAATTTTACAAATTTAGGGGTTAGGGTTTAAAGTTTGGGGGTTATGGTTTAAAATTCAGTGACCACCAACCTTGGCCTCTAACTTGAAAACCTAGTGACCACTAATTTTTTGTCTCTAAATTTTATAAATTTAGGGGTTAGGGTTTAAAGTTTAGGGGTTAGGGTTTATAAATCAGTGACCACCAACCTTGGTCTCTAATTTGAAAATTTAGTGACCACTAATATTTGGTCTTTAAAATTTAGGGGTTAGGGTTAAAGTTTAGGGGTTAGGGTTTATGTGACCACCGTTTTTCGTCTCAATATTTTATAAATCAGTGACCACCAACTTTGGTCTCTAATTAGAAAACCTAGTGACCACCGATATTTGGTCTTTAAAATTTGGGGTTAGGGTTTATGTGACCACTTTTTCGTCTCAATATTTTATAAATCAATGACCACCAACCTTGGTCTCTAATTTGAAACCTAGTGACCACTAATATTTGGTCTTTAAATTTCGGGTTAAGGTTAAAGTTTAGGGTTAGGGTTTTAGTTTAGGGTTAGGTTTTATGTGACCACCGTTTTTGTCTCGATATTTTATAAATCAATGACCATCAACCTTGCCTCTAACTTAGAAACCCAAGTGACCACTACCTTTTGTCTTTAAATTTAAAATACCTTTTTCGACAAATGACCACCACTTTTGGTAACTTACTATTTCACTGAAAAATGTTAGATTTACGGTTTTAGCGACTATGTGACCATTATTTGTCGTCACTAATACTTGTCATTGTGACATTTTAGTGACCACATTTTGTAACGGTCACTAATTATGTGGCAATGACGAAAATGCAGTGACGACAATTATATTGGTGACTAAACTATGATAATAGAGACCAAAACATGAGTGGTCACAAAATAATTGGTCACTAAAGGCACTTTTTCTTGTAGTGTATGTACACATTCGTATAGCTAAAGATACTCGTAGTAAATGTGTGACTGTAATAACGTGCGTTGTCTCCTATCATTTCTCTAAAGACGGGTTGGGGTTGCTTTGGAAAGTACGGGTCGTTTTTCTTGTTTTGGGAGAAAGGTGCATGTTTTTCTTTTTGCTAAATGCACATTGTGATCTGTCAAACTTTTAAGAGTATGCATTTGCCAAATGCGGGGGGTTTAAATTTTGATTAACCTTAATGTAAATTTTATTATGTATCAAAATGCAGACAATCAACGATGTACTTTTTGGTGTAATATCATCTGGGCTATCAAGATATTTGGAAAACCATTCAACAAAACGTAAACATATGTTCCTCATAATCTTTTCGATTTGTATAGGTTTATGTGAACATTTAAAAAAAAAAAAAAAAAAAAAAAAAAATTACCATGTTTTGCAGCTCTTAAAGAAGGGCTTCGGATCACTGGTGCAGCCATGGTTAACCTGAGACCATCATTAGGACTCCAGGTTACTTTTCATCCTACATTATTCCAATAGAAAGTTAATCATGTTACAGTAAAAGCCAAACGTCACACAGTTATGATAAATTTTTGATTAGGAAATCGAAGAATTAATGAAGAAAAATTCTAAATCAAAGTGGGGAAACAAATTTGGTATGATGCTATTACCAGTATACTACCATAAAAAAGGCTCCGATCCTCTGCAGTATTTGAAGAGAGCCAAAACGATGATCGATAAAAAGAAGCTTTCTTGTGAGGCTTTTTTGGTATACAAACTCGCATACTTTGTTACTAAGACATTAGGAGGAAAGGTATAATTTGCTTGCTAGAAAATTTTCATAATAACTATGTTTGGACTAACGCTTTTGGTTTTGGTTTTCAGTTTGCAAGCTTGCTTAATTACAGGATAGTATGTAATACTAGTTTCACATTCTCAAATGTGGTTGGCCCGAAAGAGGAGTTCATGATTGCAGGTGTCCCGGTTACGTACATCAGAACAACTTCTTCAAGCTTACCGCATGTAAGAATCGATAATATTCCACATACCCACAAAAAGGGAATGAATTAATGATGAATGGTATGCTGTGTTTATTCAGGGTATCACCATGCACATGGTGAGTTACGCAGGAAGGGCTGACATGCAAATTCTTGTTGCTAAAGACCTCATTCCTCACCCAGAAGAATTAGCAAAATGTTTTGAAGATGCACTACTTGAAATGAAGGAAGCTGCATTATTAAAAACCAAGTGAAATATAATCTAAATCCCCACAAATTTTTGGGTAAAAGAATGACATATATCGGGGCATCGGGCATAAGTTTCCATATTCTTTGATTAGTTGACAAAAGTATAATATGTTTTGGATGGTTCCAATATTATTCTTTAAAAGCGCCTAATAAATAAACAAATCAGTCATGCTATATGGGCGGCTCTATGCACCTAGTTTCACATTCTGTTAAGGATTGTTCCTGTGTACAACTAATTAGGCATCACTCATAGCAACTTACAGTCTGAAGCGCACATCTGAGATCTTTTGATGCAGGGCGGAGCTAGTAAGGTGACTAGTGGACGCTGAGCCACCCCTAATCAACCACTTTATTCATTAGTTATTTAGATTACAAAGCACTTTTCTACTAGTTTTTTACATTCAACCCCCTTATTCTATAGACATGTTTACAAAATTCAAACTATAGATTAATTTTTGAAGCGATATTTATCACTATGACCTTTTGCGTTAAGCACGGCCGGCCTTCTAGCTCCGCCCTGTTTTGCTGCCTCATCCTTATTGGAAACACTGTATAAAATACTTCATTTATTAGCCAGGTCTTTTATGTATGCAAATACTAGAATACTGATGAATAAGAAAAAGTAAATGGGGCCCATAGTTAAAAATGGGTCAACTTGGGTATATTAATACTATAACGGGTCAAACTTGTAAATTAAATAAGAATTAGCTTAGACGAAACGGTTCGAGTGTGTCAAAAGTAGACCAAAATGTTATGTTTATACTATAGAATTCCGTTTTTTTGTGTGGGTAATGTGACTAGTGCCTTGGCTTATAGGGAAAGGTTCTCTCCGACAAGGATTCAATAAGTCAAGGGATTTAATCATGCAGAAATGGACCTTAATATTAGACTTTATAAGCTAAGAAATGTAATTGTGCAAATATAAAGGTTTCTGTACTTGTTCCGACAGAAGATGAAAGTCCTTAGGACTATAAGAGTTTCTCGAATTCTCATTCTCTTCAATGTATAAAAGCTAACTCAATTTTATCAAAGTTTGTCTACTGTAAGTAATAATAAAAATAATTGAAGTTTTTCTAGTTGTATCTTGAAGAAAAAAAGAATAAATATTTAGCAAAAATTATTTCACGTCAATCTGTTTTGACCTAACAAAAACATTACCTGTTGAACCGGGCCGAATTTTCCACCTCAAAGGGTACCTGGTTAGTTGGACTGTTGGGAGTGTCTTCATCTTCTGGAACAGTCTTTTCTTCTAGTGGTGAGTAAGATCAACTGATTAATTTCATATCTCAAACTTATCATTAGGTGTTGTCTTCGACGCTTTCAGGATTTCAACTTCAGTTTTCAAAGAGACACATTTCTTTTCTGATTCCAATATTTCTGTCTTTATTAGAAGAATGAGCATTGACACTACTGCAAAATTTTCCCATCTAGCCATGACCATTCATTAGGCTATTGTTTATAAGACCTCAATTTAACAAGTTTTGTTTTTTAAGCCGGACTTCTTTCTCTCTTTAATATTCGCTTTCATTGAGAATCCTGTTTTCTTCATAGCATCCACTGCTTTTGCCCTTCGGCTTCTAGCTTTTCACTCTCTTTGCACTTCCTTTTTGTTGCATGTTTGAAACACGCTTCTCATCTTGAGCTCATTTCCGAGAAGGAAAAATTCACATTTCAAAGCATCTTTTTCTTCTTCAGTGCAACCCATTCTTCGAACAAGTATACGAAACTCTTCTTTCCTTCAGACACTTGATTACATCTTTCAATTATTTCTCTTCCCTAACATGGGCAATGGTAAATTTGAGTATTATCAGCTGTTAACTTTGCAATATTTATATGTTCTTTGCATTCCAGCTCTAGTCTAGTAATCTCTTATGAACCCTTTTTTTTGCATTTCTGCTCTAGTCTCTTACGAACCCTCTCAACGGCCCTTTCTACTCCCAATACCATCTTTAAGTATTTGCTTATGAATGAACAGAATTCAGGAGAAATCTAAGATTTGTTAAGAGTCTAAGACTGCATGTAATAGGAGAAGAAGAACGGCGTCTTCCACCTCCTTCGACGTGTCTTGATTAAAACAAACTCCCCCTTCCTTTTCAACTTGGACCTTCTTTTCTGTTATTTTTGTTTCATTGTATTGTGAAGTATGGTCGTTTTTAAGTGGGATATGTTTTAGTGGTAATATTAATTGTCGTATTACACTATGTTGGTAGTGTTAAAAAACTAATGAGGCACGCTATTTTTGTTTCATTGTATTGTGGAGTATGTTCGTGTTTAAGTAAGCTATGCTTTGATAGTAATATTGATTATCTACACTATGTTGGTGGTGTTTGAAAAATTAATGTAGCACTAAGTTGACGGTCACCGCTACACCCAACCTAACATAAATGAAGCATTGTTACATCGGCTCTTAACCAAAAAGAAGGCATAAGACAACTAAAATAGAATTTATATTTAGATTAACATGTACATGATAATCAATTATTGGGACATTAGATCAATATCTCAGTTACAATAAAGGACTCAGAAATCTCGACTTCACATGCGGTCCAATGACTTCAAGAAACAAGATTGAAAGAGCACCAAGATGGTTATACAAGCAAGACTCTGAAATTATATACAAAGACACACTAAACCACCATAACATCAAATATAGCATGAACTCGACCCCTCAACCTCTCACCATTCTGTTAAATACAAACGTATTGATATCTTCATCATCAGCAATCTGGAGAGTCGAAACAGCCTGCGCAGCAATTAGTCCAGCAGCAGATATCTCATCAGCATATGGTCCTTGAACACCCCTTACAAAAGACCCATTTTCACCACGCCCATAGCCACTCCACTGGCATCTGGATCCGCCATGGGCATTAATGATCCAACTATATTCATTTGGTGTACTGTGCATTTGTTGACCATAAGTGACTTGGCTGCACATACCATCTGAGTCTTCATCAATTAGGACTTGCAATGCTACCGCTTCGGCTATGGCAGCACCCTCTTCATCCAACCGCTGCTGTTCTTTTTTCTTCATCTGTTTCTTCTTTTCTAGCTCCGAAATAATGGCTGCTGAGGTGGCAAGGGCTTTCTCCAAACGCCTCTTTTTCTTTTCAGCCTGTTTGATTCGATCTAGTTCATCTTTCACTTGCTTCTTCTTTACCTTTCTAACACCCGAAGGTGCTTTACCACAATCCATATCTAGATCCTATATGAAAATTACAACTTTCTCTAAAACGTATATAATCTACACCACCGTAACTCTCTTACTATTTTGCTCGCTATCTACTACTAAAAACTCAAAAATACAAAGTATAATCTGCTTCTCGACACCTACACCCACTCAGATGTGAAGGAATACCCTATCTTACGAACAACACAATCCCAAATTGATATAGCTGGATCTAACATAATAGAATACTGATAAGCACTCACTAAACTGTTGGTTGGTACCACCATTCTTCCTAATTTTCCACACCCCATGCATTTGCTCATCTCTTGCAAAAATAACTAAGTAAATTATCGAGCAGCCACAAACTAGTGACGTAAATTATCTTGTGCTCCAGTTCAAAAAACCCACATGGCGTATCCACCTGGAGATAGAAAAGGAACACCACTAAGTAAAAATAAGAAACAAACAACTATAGTCGCCAATTAATATGTAATAGTGAAGCTTGTAGTTCTTACAAGCTTTTACAAGCGAGCACACATAAAACCTAGACCATATGTGTGTGCAATGAAGCGCACATAGTGTATACACACATAAAGCTACGTACTAATACTACATCAACTTCATTTGAAAAGATAAACATTTGATTAAGAACACAACCGTGATCAATGCACAAGTGAAAGAAGATACAATCACTACGTGTTCTAACACCTAAAGACACCATCCAAGCACTGATCACCCTAATATTTTACTACACCCGAACACCTAAAGACACCATCCAAGCTCTACACTGAGTTCTAACAATAGCGAAATCATATCGAACATGAATAATAATAGCAAAGAGATAATCAAACTATCACATAAATATTACTCCATCAAACTAACTAACATTTACCCATTTAAAATTTTTGTTGTATAATTTTATCAATCCAGTTATCAAACAACTATATTCGCTCATGATCGAAAAGGTTATAAAAAAACACAAATCATTCACCCAACATAAAAACAGAAATTACAAACCTTAAGTACTCGATTACAGCAGATTAATAGTTTCTAATATATACTCAATAAATATAACTCTAATCATAAATTTATCAACCTAAATACAAAATTAGGGCTCATAAAAAGAAAAAACCTAAATTTCAACCACTTTTCACCTACACACAAATCAACTACAATTACACATATATAAACCCTAAATTCAACCAAATATTATTATCATACCTTGTGAGAAAGTGATGAAATTAGTGTTTGTAATTGTCAACTTAAAAAAAGGTAGTGGTTATATAAAATAAAATTTGGGATCTGAGAAGAAGGAGGATAATATAAAGTGATATGATCTATATCTAATCTAATCTCATCACATGAGTGTCCAAACGGAAAGAAATAAAATTGTAAAATATTGGACACGTGGCGGAAGATTAGGTAGTGATCTAGAATGTTAAACTGTTTGGTTGTTGGACAGGCGGATGGGCTGTTATCTCATCTTACAGTGACACGTGTAACTCACCGCCTTTGATTGTTCGAGTGTGAATGGCTCCTCTGGACCGTTGATTTCGGTGGTTTCGTAAGTTAGATTATGTAGTTTCGGTATTTGCATTCTTGTGATTTCTACCTATTATATAAATCAGGCTCCGGTTTCATTGAGAAGGTTTTTATTTTGAGAAGATTGAAAAATCTTCGTCTCTCTACAACTCCTTTGTTTCTCTCTTTCTATAACAACTCTTCTTCCAATAATCAAAACACACTTCGATATTCATTCACTTTCTTTCTTTTCCTCTCTCTCTATATCTGAATGTTCGGCCACCAATCATTTTCCGGTGAATATTTTGTTGGGATTTTAGAACTACAATTAACGCATACGAGTATGCAGCGGATATGGATCTAGTAATCACAATTAGGTTAACACGTAATAATAAACAATTAATGAATAAAAGGTAAAATAGGAAACTAACCTTTCGTGGCAATTGAACTTAAAGTAACGAACAAGAAAACCAAACGAAACCCTAAGTATCTAACGTAGATACCTCTATGAGTATCACACACAAACCCGATAACCGTATAGGTTCGATATAGAGCTAGTCGATAACGTATTAAAACCCAATCAACCTTTGACCCACTTGAATAAAACATGAATTAGAAAACCACACAAGAACTAGCTTGCTTCTTTCCGAGAACACCAAACAACCTAGATGTTGTTTTCAACCTTCACCCGATATCGGACAAAGAGGTGTCCGATATCCTATGCTTTATGTCCGAGAAAAAGACCCCGACCAGAAAACTTAAAATCTTTGTTGCTGCTGTTTTGTCGGCCAGGAACTCAGAAACAAAGAACCACCAATTTATCTAAACACTTGAATCAAACAAGTTTAGGATTAATCAAAACCAAAACCCTAATCGACTTTGTGAACAAGTCGACTTAGAGTTAGAGCTGGGGAAAAAACTGGATCGGTTTAGAGAAAATATAGGTATAAGATTATGCGTGACTTTGAGGTGGGATGAGTTTGGTTTTATACCCAAACAAACCGACTCTTTGATTGAGCCAAGACTTGGTCGACAAGTCTAAACCCAAGCAAAAGCCCACGCCCCTTATGCCCGATCGTTTGTAGGATTCTAGGGCCCAAGGCACAACCAATTCGACCCAACTGTGAACTCAAATAAGCTCATGGGTCGTCCAAACTAATCGGGTCAAGTATCATGCATATCGGGTATAATATATTCAAGTTATATTTACGTTTGACATGTATACTCGTGTTTATCGTGTGTGCCCCCATAGGCTCACACACTTTTAGCGTTTTGTCGTGTTTACAACTCCCACAAACCAACACATCTTGTCCTCACAAGTCAAAATACCAGGTAAACATATAACTTTTTTCTCTTGTTTGTTTTGTTTTGTTTCTACCTTTTGTGATAATTGTGTTTGGTATAATTTGGTTTTCATAGATGTAGGCATGTTGTTCATGGTTTCATATTTTCAGGAAAAGTGGTGAGTGATGAGGTAATCTATCTTTGAAGAAATATTTTTTTGTTTCTTGCTTAAAATTATATAACATGCTTTCCTTATCGAGTTTGGATTAATTAGTTTTTATTTAACATTGGCATGCTTTCTATGAGCTCGGTTTTTATGAAGGGTTTGAAGAAAAGTGGTTCAGTGAAGTACTATATCCTGGAAGAAAGAAGATGCATATATATTGATAATCTTTTGTTGGCAACTTAACAACAATGGTAAGTTTACCCATAAGATCTCTTACAAATTCTAGGCTTGGTTTCTATTTGCTCGGATTAGTGACTCGCCAAACACGGCTTCTTCAAATGTTTTTCGTTTTGATTTGTTTTGCCTTTTCAGGTTCTCAGATTTGTATTGTTGCAGGTGCGTGATGTTATTGTTCAAGTGGTAGCCATAGATAATTTTGTGAAGTGACTTGATGCTTAATATGTTGACTACCCTGGTAATGAAATAAATTATATGATTTTTATTTATTTGTTTATTAATATAATATGGCTTTTAGTTTACATATTTTTCAAATCTACTCATGGGAATATAATGGTAATGAGTAGGAACAAACTCACCAAGATGAAAGACTCTATTTGTAATTGGATGGCCATGGTGGAGCGAAAAGCAATTGGAGGATGTGATCAAATATTTGTTTTTGGTTTAGAAAAAAAAATGTGTTCAATGCTTTAGCAAAGTAGGTAAGTAAATGTTCATATAAATTTTATTATTTGCATGTTTATTTACTATTTGTATCTTAATATAAATATGAAGAGGTTTTAATCTACATTTGTATTTTTCATTTTTTATTCTTATTTAAAAAGAAGTTTGTTTAGAGAATTACACATGTAATTTGTATAGTCATTTTTTATGCGATACCTTCACGTTGTAGCATACATAAGTGAAAGCTAAATATGTGTATGTTTATAAATGATTTTAAAGGTGTGTCCATATTGTGTTATGGAGTACGTATTACATTTTATATTTGTATGTTTCATTCGAGTTTTTGGACAACTTTTTGGTTATTTCTCAACTACTGAATCTCGAGATTTATAAACTAACATTGTAATCTAAAAAAAGAAAGATACAATATAGTATATGTTCTTGTTTATGAAGTGACAAGACATTTGAATGTCTGGTAACTTGTAAAGGTAGTAAGGTTTAGTACTTGAGTGAGGAGTGATGTCTTTCAATAAACGAGTGTGAAACCCGCGATCGCAATGGATTGAACTGAAGCGACTTACTGCAATGACAACTTAAACCTTAGGACTATTTTGCCATGTTGTGAAACTTTGCATTTAATGTTTGGACTTACTTTGCAACGACGCGTAAACCTCAAGGACTGTTTTGCCAAGTTGTGAAACTTTGCATTTAATGTTTGGACTTACTTATGCGGTAACTTAAACCAGGGGACTATTTCGAGTTGTGAAAGTTGGCAATTAATGCACTTGCTTTTGCATACAAAGATGTACGACTTTTAGTATTATATACAAATTGCAACGACAGCGCCGAGGACTGTTTTTTAAATTGTGAAACTTTGATTTAATGTTTGAACTGCTGCGGTATGACTTAGCCTCAGCTATTTTCGCCAAGTTGTGAAAGTTGGCAATTAATGCACTTGCTTTTGCATACAAAGATGTACGACTTTTAGTATTATATACAAATATTTTAATTTTACATTTTCACGTATACGCGTACTGTCTATCATTCTACATTTACCTGTTATACCACGTGAAAGCTATTATGTATATATACTAAAAAGCGTACAATGGTACTGTAGCAAACACAACATTAAATGCAAAGTTTCTCAAGTTGGCAGAAACAGTCCCTGAGGTTTAAGTGGCGCTGCAAAGTAAGTCCAAACATTAAATGCAAAGTTTCACAACTTGGCAAAAACAGTCCCTGAGGTTTAAGCGACGTTGCAAGGTAAGTCCTGTAGAATTAATTGCTAACTATAGCAACGGCAAAATTAGTCCCTAAGATTTAAGTGTCACAAAAAGAAGTTCTTCGTTCAATCCCATTGCGTCGAGCGGGTTTCTACGCTTTTTCTATTTTATTTTTAGAAATGCTTAAGCATTTTAATAGTATAGTTTTAGGAAGGCTATATAAGTTCCTGAGTAATAACTAATTATATTTGTCATAGATTATACTAGGAGTAAAAATAATATAGTATATTGCAGTATGCGTTATTTAGAAACCATTCTTCTTTAGGCAAGAAGAATATACATAGAATTTTGAAAATCTGAAAGGAAAATCATGTGATTTGGTGAAAAGGAAATAGTGTTCAAACATTTTTTCAAAACAGTATTTGAATTAAAGACTTCTATCAGATTTGCTTCGGCCTATATTTCACTACTGTTTTAGCCTTGAATAATGGGTGTGATGGTGGTAGACAGGTAGTTTTGCTTGTACTTGTATTTTGAAAAGAGAGTAATGGATTAATTTAATATATTAATTTTATTTATACACAAATTGCAAGTATTAAATGCATAATATACAATATTTTTAATGTATCATTGGGTAAAAATGAAATTTTCAACTAAAATGAAAGGAGATAGGAAATTATCCAATTCGGAACGGTCACTATTAGGGATGTTTATTTGGAGGAAATGAGTTCAAAGAAATGGAAATGATTTCATTTCCTTTGTTTGGTAGCTGATAAAATAAAAAAGTGGAGATTTGCAATTCTTGAGGAGTTTAGTTCATGTACAAACTCAAGGAATTGAATTCTTCTACTTTATTTAATGAGTGGAAATCAATTCTATACATTGAAAAATAATTTTTGAGTTAATAATAATAATATAATAATATAATAAATAATAATAATAATTTAATAATAATAATAATAATAATAATAATAATAATAATAAATAGAGTAAAATACACCGTTCGTCCCTAATCTTGTACCTGATCATAACGTTGAACCAAAAGTTGCCTTTCTCATCGCTAGGAGTCCAAAACATGGTGTTTATATGCTAAACTCGTCCCTTGACCATTAACGCCGATGTCAATGTTATATTGTTGAGGGCAAAACCGTCTTTCACTGTAGCGTACTTTATACAAACCGTTGTAGCTGCTATATGTCTGTGTAACACGGCTTGGTCGTCAGTTATCATCCATCCCTAAACTATCCTACAAAACAGGTCTTCTACAAAAGATAATCGTTTCAACATAGTACGTTCTTTGGTGTGGTAAGCAAGCTATAATTCGCGACCATGGACCTCTCGCCAACCCAGGCGTCGATTCTTTGGTTGTCTGTTGAAGTAAGTGTCTTTTAATATTTATTGTATCATTTTTTTCGCAAGTAGCAAACTACATTGTAACAATTGTTGTTGTTTAATCACTTGCCATAATCAAGAATAAGGGTCTTGTTGTCGGTGGATACGATGGTATAATCCTGAAATCTGTGCTCGTTCAAGAATGATTATACCAGGTCTTTTGAGGGGGAGAAATGAGCTTGAGGCAAGATTAGAAGCTGCTCAAGGTGATGTGTGGAAGTGGAAGATTTACCTGGTGCTCAGTTAGATATTTTTCTTGATTGTTTATGCATTGGGATAACTTTTTTGCTTTTATGTAATGAGGCGAGATGGTTAATGTTCATTATCTTGAATTATAGTAACGTTGTGTCCCAGAAGGTTATGAATCTTGTTATTATGATCGGTTTACCATATGTTTATGGCTTTATGCACATGGTTAAGATTAAAGTTGACTTTTAATTGTCAACATTGTTATGAAGTATTCAGTTTGGTTTGTTTTTTATTTTCAATGCTTTATAGGTATGCAGATGGTTAGCAATTTGTTTAGGTTTGAATTTTAACTGTCAACATTCTTATGAGGTTCTGTTTAGCTTTGGTTACTTTTGATGCAAATTATTCACACATCAAGCTTAGTCAATCTATAAAAATACAGATTAATGACATGGTTTCATAGTTAATGAAAATGGATATAATTACAAATGCAATTTTATGCATTTGGAATTATATACATTTGCATTAACTACAGTTAGACACACACACATTCTTCGTGTAGCAGGCTGAGTTAAAAACCTATAGTTAGACACACACACATATGTTTTTAGAGTACATAACTTGTCCATAGGAAATAAACTAGATGAAACATTGTCTAGCTAATTAGCATAACAGAATTGACCTATGGTGAGGCCATCATTCTTTCCGGTCACGACGCCGCCTAGTCATTCTTCGTAGCAGTGGGTTGAAGCGTAAACCGCTTGCACATCACTTGACCGCGGTGAGAATCGGTCGTGATTGATCATGTTCTTGGGATTGACACCGGGATTGCTCATGCATTGGGATCGGCAATTGCTTCATCTTGATGTTGCTGGGATTGAGAGAGGGATTCATCTTGTATCCTGGGATCTTTTGTTGCTTCATCTAGATGTTACTGGGATTGAGAGAGGGACTCATCTTGTATCCTGGGATCTTTTGTTGCTTCATCTTGATGTTGCTGGGATTGAGACAGGGATGCATCATGTATGATGGGATCTTCAGTTGCTTGATCTTGATTTTCATATTGAATACCACTTCCTTGAACTACACTAACTTGACTTTCAACAACACCTGTACCTTTAGGATGTGTCTTTTTTGCTGCTACTTTGTTACCTTTAGGATGTGTCTTTTTTACTGCAGCTTTTGTAGGCACTTGTCTGACATTTCCCTTATGGCCAGTTCGACTACTTTCAGCTCCACCATACCCTAGACATGTTTTCCGGTTGTGTCCAAAGAATGCCAAAATACTACACTTAACACTCTTCCAAGCCCTTGACAACTTACCATTCTTCACAATCTCTTCACTTTCAGGAGCTATCCTAACTCTTTTTCTACCTCTTGAGCTAGGCGTAGTTGTTTCGGATTTCGGTGGAAAAATTGTTGTTGGCACAGTTGATTTTTCCCAATGTTCGTTGCTAGTTATAGATTGGACATGGTGTTTGTATTGCCCCCCAAGTGAGAAGATAGTAACAAGGATGAGCCTATGTTTCTACAGCTCCTACTTGTTGCCCATTTAAAGCCATATTCCAATTGGTAGCAACAACATGTTTACATGGTAAACCTGTTATCTCCCATCTTCTGCAAGTACAAGACTTTTCTACAACATTAACTACACATTGGTCACCCCATGGTCCACTAACTCGAAACTTAGTTCCCCATTCCATAAAACATTATACTTAATGACCTCTTTCTTAATACCCTCTAGCATGTGTTGTGCAATTGGTGTTAGTGGCCCATCATTCTTCTCAATCACCATAAGAACATGCATTGTCCTCTTCATACAAGATTCTCGATGTATTCTAAGGTCGCAATAATTGGTTTGTTTAAACCTCAATTATTTTTTATGAAACACTTGACACATGTTATTAAGTAACACATCGAATTAGCTCTCCCTAAAGATAAACAATAATAAACATGTATTAATTATAACTGTTTATACTGCATTAACAAATACAAATTAACTGAAACAGATAGATGACTTACATGAAAAATGTGACCTTGACCAATGGATCGGTGGTATCTTACTTAACCAATCATGGGTTGGTTGATTAAATTTCTTGAAATCAGCCATAGCTTTCTGAAACTGTACAACAGTTGAGGCTATTGCACATTTCCACATATGCTCTTTGTAGGCCCTACCTTTCCATTGAAGTTTCATTTTCTCATGAATGCTTCTAATACAAAATATGTGTTCTGCATCTGGAAAAACATCTCTTAAAGCTCCACTTATATCCTGCACAAAATCAAATATGTTTACTGTCTGTTTCTAAACAAAGAGACTTAAATTCATGAACAAATTAAGGGAGTACCTTTTGCATGTCAGTAATAAAAGTGATGCTTGAGATTGGCTCAAGTGCTATATCATCGGATAAACAATGAAGAAACCAAGTCCATGATCCTATATTTTCTGATTCAGCAAAAGCATAAGCTAAAGGGTATATATCATTGTTGCTATCAATTCCCACAGTTGTCATCAGTTGACCATTCAAAGGACCATGAATTGGAAAAGAATCCAGCCCTAACAACGATATCCCACACGCTTTAAATCCTTTCTTCAGTACACCTAAACAAACATACACTCTCTTGATTTCTCTCGTTGGAAGAGCCTCATCTGCATGTCGTTCCACATTCATTAGTACTTTTGTATTAGGGTTTCTCTTCTGCAACTCTTGAACATAATCTCTCAACATGGTAAATTGTAGTTTGAATTGACCCCTGATGGCTGTTAATGCTAAGTTTTTAGCCCTTAAAACCTTCTGCAAGGACACTTCAAGCTCGTATTGGTTGGTAAGTTGATTATGCACAGACTTGACAGGAACCAGTGGATTGGTTTCAATTTGTTCTGTAATTGGCTTTGAGATATAGATAAGGTCAAAAGCTCTGAGTGCCCTTGATTGCAAACAAGTGTGTTTCTCATTATATGTTCTGACTGACCATGTACCTATCTCACCATTCCTGCCGACAAATAATAGCCATAGGAAGAGTATTTCTAAAGGGTCATTTTTGCCAGAAAGCAATGCATTTATACCCCTCCTACTTAATGGACTTCTAGATGGGCCTATATCCAGTCCATGACCTTCACTTGGGCCTGAAAATGGAACACAACCCTTACATCTGACCCTTATTCTTGTTTTGTCATTCTTCACAAAAAACAGCTCCCTCCTAGTTTCTATTGAATGCTCTCTTACCTTATTTTTGACATCCATTGCAGTAGGAAAGTCCTGAGCACAATAGAAGAATGTGGTATAGACTCCATTTGCAAAGTCTGCCTGTCGGTAAGAAACATACTCACTGTAAAAGACATCATCAACCATCACTGGTAAATCATTTTCCAAATGCATGTCATCACTTATATTACTCGTTGTTCCTGCCTTACCTAACTCATTACTCTGACCTACTTGGACCAAAGCAAGTTGTGCATCATTCTTCTGACTAGTATTCTCTTCATTTGCTTGAATTGAATCATCAACTGCATTGCCTAAGTCACTAGTGTCACTCACTTGTAACAAAATAACATCAGCAACAGGATCCTCTTCCATGTTATTGGCATAAACAGATGTGCATCCTACTAAATGATTATCCTGAGTCAATTGAAACAGATTTACATCAACATCAGGCTCTTCAAACTTGTTATTGTCATCAACTAGTGCTCTTCCTATTTTCTCTAAGTGCTTCCCCTGAGTCACTCGGAACAGATTACCCTTAAAATTATCAGGCTCCTTAATAGCATTGTCCTCATCAATAAGTACTAAAGCACGCTCACTGTTATGAACAGGTTGGCTAGCAAATGATGTGTCTAAGGTGGAAATACAGGCTCAATGTTTGGCAAATGGCTAGATTCACCAATATCATTGAGGTCCATAGGTACTTGTGTAAGTTGCATAAAAGGATCTATGGACAGGCTCATTATCAAGATCATCTAACACCAATCGTCTACAACAAGATTGAATAGCAGCACTAGCAACTTTTCTGCTATTTTCATCCATCTCCCAAAATATAGTCTTAATAGATTGTGGGGACATTTCAGACAGCTCTAATCTTGTCTTACCTATTTCCACATACACATCTATCAACTTATTGTATTTGACAACGTATTTCAACTACTCAACATTAGCAGCTTCACGCAAACTAAAAAATCCATCATCCAATGTACAACCAGGCTTAAGAAAGTAGAAATAATTGGTTTGTCCATTCTCATAACCGATTTGGGTCATGAGAGCATCTATTTCATCAACGGATACCTCTTTTATTTCCACATAATCAACAAGGCATTCCTTGCCTCCTTGATATATTCTACCTGAAGAGTATTTGAATGTACCTTCATAATGGAACCTCATGCTAAAGGATCCTGGTTCATCCGATGTATAAAAAATGTACAAAAACAATGTTACGATAAAGTTACCTAAAAGGGGAATAACTTAAACAATCGTACTAACATATAATTGTAAAAGACTATAACCAAAAAACACTTACCATATCTCCTGATTTGTCTTCTTCCTTAAACACACACATGATTTTAAAAACTCAAACCAAAGTTCTTTAAACACGCAAATTAAAAATCAAAAAAAAAAAAAAAAGTTGTTTGTCATTTCCACTTCACTGCAACGAAGTGGCTACTTCGTAAACCCAACGACGAGGCAAGTGGGTATGGTGGCGAGTTGCAAAGTGAAAAAGAAGTAGCTGCCATGTCACAACGGCGAGACAAAAAAACCACCATACCCCTTACTCTTTAATGTCATTAGATTTATTAGTTTTTTTTATTGATAAGGACGTGAAAAGTGATTTTAGTCTGCATTTATCCTCTTTTTTTTATCTAATGGCTAAAATTAATCAACCGTTTGCACTAACTATATACTAAACAAGGATATTTTTTAATAACTACAACAATCACGACTAATATATAAAGAAAAAAAACATACATATTGCACAGTTGGAGGTGAAACACAATTCGATCCTCTCCGATCCAACTACCTTCAACAATCCCCTATCATAATCGTTGTTCAAACTACCTCTACACCGCCCAAACGAACCACCACTACACCGCCACAATTATAGTTGTAATAACCATTTAAATCAAAACCTTCTACCACCGAATTCCACCGTCTTCTACCGGAATCGCCACCGGAATCATAATCGATCATAAAAAACATATAACTCGACAAACCTATAGTAGATGAATCTGAAAAACCAAAAATAGGAAGCATGTATGAAACACTTGATAAGTGTAGTGAAATGTATGAAAAGTATCCTGAAAAAGTAGGGTTTACCAGTAGGAAGTCAACGCAAAACAATTTAAAGAGCAAGATGGCAGACACAGAAATACTTAGTTTGCAACAGAGAAGGATTACCAAAAGAGTAAATAAGGATACCAAGATAAAGTAACAATTGAAAATCATATTAGAACCTCAAGTATTCAAAGAACATGATGTTTGGAAAGAGTCAAATTCAAGATAAATCCTAATCATATAGACATAACCATACATTTGTTCCAAAAGTGTATGGGAATCCACAAAAAAAGAGAAAATAGTTGAATTAAACAGAACAGATCTTCATGCAACAATTGTGAAGTACAAACATTGGGGCAACGAGAGCACATCATCTTAACGCAAGTACACATGGTGGATATGAAACAATAAATGCGGCAGAATGCGAGTACAGAATCACAAAAGAGATACGAACAGCCATATTGGTGACAATGATGCACAAATGCTGATTACAAAGATGGCAAACGGAAAAATTCATGTTGGAAAATTTTCATTTGAGTATCTTGTTGAAAACAACCAACAAAGTGCATTATTTTGGGCCGATGAGATGTCAAAGTACAAGTACAAAGAATTTGATGACACAATATCATTCAATGCAATATTGAGAACGAACAAGTATGACTTCTTTCACGTGTTTTAACATTGTATTTATTCATTAATTTTCTCTGAATTTTATTCATGTATTCTAACATATTCAAAATATACTTTCATGTGTGAATTAACTTGTGTTAAATAAAAAATAAACTAATTTGTATAAATTGAAAGTATGGCATACTTTCACCTATGAAAAGCACTGATAACTTTGTTCATGAATATAGGTACAACATGGTATTTGTACCTTTCATCGGCATTGACAACCACATAAAATGTGTCGCATTTGGTGCTGGAATGCTCTCTAATGAAACAACACTGTCATACATGTGGTTGCTGAGATGTTTCCTAAAGGCATTTGTAAAGCAGCCAAGATTGGTTGTTACTAATCAAGATTATGCGATGAGAAAAGTTGTTGCTGCTATTTTTAAAGAATCAAAGCAAAGGCTTTGTATGTGGTATGTAACAAACAAGCTTCCATTAAAGGTAAGTCTCATATATTTCTATAATTTATAATCTTTATTTTTTAATTTTTAATAAAGATTAGTAATAGTATCTTCGCACATGAAAAGTATTAGCAAGAAATGAATATTTGATGTTACTAGCAGATTTTTTATACTAGATAGGCAAAAATAGGAGCTATCAACGTTTATAAATGTAAAGAATGTGAAAAATATAGACTATGATGATGTTTTGACGTTTTTATATAAGTTAGTTTACGTAACAATCAAAGATTATAAGTTAATACTAGATGTGACTGAAGTTGTTTTGGATTATAGAGTAGTATTAGATTAGAAACGATTATTTATGTTTAATGAGAGTATCTTCGTGCGTGAAAAAATCAAAATATATTTATTGGTATCGATTAGTGTGATTGGTTTTTTGACATAGATTATTAACATAAGTGTACTTTATAGATTTGCAAAACGATACTAGACAATGGTACTTTTAAGAGAAGACTGCACAATTTAGTCTAGAGAGTTTATATATAGGCCGAGAAGAATTTGAAGAGAAATGGTTGTTGTACATTAGCGAATTCAATCTGCAAGGGAACAAGTTGTTAATAGATATGTTTGAAATAATGAATGGATGGATTCCAGCTTACTTTAAAGATGTAGTTTGTATGCGCTTATGAGAACTATATCAAGATCAAAGAGTGGGAATTCTTTTTCCTCAAATTTCACTAGTCGTGGATCAACATTGTTAAACTTGATGATGGGTATTGAATCTGCAATGGAAAGGAGAAGACATAAAAAAAAGATTCTTGATGATTCAATAATGGAAAGATTCTGAGATTCAAGACAAAATTGCCCATTAAACGTCATGCTTCAAAGTAGAGGTGACAATTTAAGACCCAATGGTTAAATTTGGGTCAAGTTGAATAAATATTTTTAATGAGATGAGTTTATTTGAGTTTTGCTAAATAATATAGATGGGTCTAATGGGTATAGTTGGGTTTTATTAAAATAATTAAATGGGTATAAATAGGTTTACTATTAAAATAAAGCCAGTGGTGCTCTATGTACTAACCGAAGTAATCCATTTTTTTATACGTTTTTATGTGTTTTTTCATTCTTATACCTTTTCATCCGTTTTATACTTTTTTTATATGATTTCGTCCGTTTTATACATATTTATACGTTTTCGTCCGTTTTTATACAATTTCTTACGTTTTCATACGTTTTTATCCGTTTTACACGATTTTCTTACGTTTTCGTCCGTTTTAATATGGTTTCTTAAGTTTTTATCCTTTTTATACGTTTTCGTCATTTTTGTGCGTTTTTTTACGTTTTTGTACATATGAAAACGGATAAAAATGGTTAATAACAGATACAAATGTATGAAAATGTACAAAAGCGCATAAAAAAGTACAAAAGCATATAAAAGGTACTAAAACGTATAAAAAACATATAAAACGTACAAAACCATACGGAAACGTATAAAACCATACAAAAATGGATGAAAACGTATAAAAACGGACTAAAACGTATAAAAACGTACGAAAATGGAATAAACGGATAGTATAAAAACGGATGAAAACGTATAAAAACGGGTAAAGAAGATAAAAACGTATGAAAACGTAAGAAAACGTATAAAAACATCTAAAACGGACGAAAACGTATAAAAACGGACATAAACGTATAAAAACGTAAGAAAAAGTATAAAAATGGACGAACGTAAAAAACGGACGAAAATGGATAAAACGTATGAAAACTTAAGAAAACGTATAAAAACGGATAAAAACTTAAGAAAACGTACAAAAACGGATGGAAACATATGAATTGATATTAGTCATTTTATTCCTTTCTTCTTTTTGTTTATCCGCAAATAAAAACGGATGAAAACTTAAGATACAAAGTACCAGACGAATCTTTAATATCATGATAGAAACTAATAACGTGATGAAGATAGTTTCTTGATCGTTTATGAGCCTTAGGGTTTAACAATAACAATGACAATACACAGCGGAATAATAAGAACTTCATATGTTATTGACACAAGGTTTTTCATTCACTAACACTAACTAATCTTAGACGTTTATAGAAACACGTCTACTAACTAAACTAATACCCTAGGCGTTTACAAGACTATACGCCTAGGACACACATACACCTTTAAGTCGACTACATGTTGGAAGACATATATAAAACCTACACCTATGTCCTCTTTATATACTAGAGGATTAGGGTTTACAAATACTACAAAGGACTAATAAATAAAAATTCTTTTGCAAGCAAGTCCTTCCATCTTTTTGTAGGTTTCCTTCTTGTCATATTAAGTCCCTCTTGTTTCATTCTTTTTGTCTTATCAACTCAAACGTATAATTCCCAACAATCTTCCCCTAGTTGATAATGACAAAACCATTCTTGAACGAACTTCCCTAGACGAAGTAGAGAAATTGAGATCAGGGATCTTACAATGAATGAAACAAGTATGTCTTCCTTTGTCTTCCCCTTAATCCATGCCATGCCACTCAAACATCTCTTCCCCTTTTTGTTATTTATCCAAATAGGGAACGTATGCAAATAATGATCTTGACCACCACGAACCAATATCATACTTCCAATCTAAGACTTCCAATGCTTCAAATCGCCCACCATTACGCACCATAAGAAAAATGGATTCAAAACAATAGAAAAATCCAACTAGCAGTACTAATAATGATCAACAATAGTAAAAATCAAACACTTCCCCTTGAGTGGTGCATGTAGATCAAATGATTCTTCAAATCTGTAAGCTCCTTGTAATGATCACTTATGAAGAAAACCGAGTATAACGAATTTGATGAAGAAGTAGAATTTCCCAAACTTGTGTCTTAAATCTTTGTACTATCCACGGAACTCCATACTTATACGAATCACCAAATATAAGTAGACCGCAATCCCTTGACAAAATCCTCAACTAATATGAGACACTGAGCACTACAATGTAACTCCTTTAAGTGATAGCCAATGTGTGCATAGAGCATCATAAGAAAAATCACACATTACTAGATTTATCAAGCTATATGATAAGAACACAAACCTGTGAAACTCAACTACAACATCAAATAAATGATATTCAACCTTCTTTGTAATCAATTAATCCATAAGAATCAAATACGAGCCTTTTTGAATCTTTTTAAGAACAACTCACCAAACTCCTTGTGTGTGTGAACAATAACCTCTGTGTGTGTGTCCAAAAACCATAACAATAATTATGCTCGACTTCCCCTTGAATCCAGAACCAAAAATCATGTATAACATTAAGCAGTACTTTGACTTAAGCAGTACTTTCAAGGAGGAGCAGTACTTTCAAGAATACACAACAAGACTTTGAGCAATTTAGGGTTTCAACAAAGAAGATTTTGAATAACAACAAGATTTCAAAGAAGATTTCAATAATAACAAGATTTCAACTTGGATAGAGCAAGACTTTGCATAAACCCTAACAAGACTTTGAAAACTCACAACAAGATTTTGAACTTAGAGCAAGACTTTAAGCAAGACTTTCACATAATAGCTCAGATCAAATATCCTTCGGTGGAAAGTTAGATGAGTATATAGAGAACATCCACAAAAAATTTTGTCACGATCCAACGGTTAACGAAAAAGTTATGATCGTTTCAAAACAGTGCTGTAGTAACCTTATTTTCAGTTTCTGCAGCAGACTTCGACAGCTTATAACTTTTGATTGAGACCTCTAATTGACAATCCCTTCGGTGAGACTGAAGATAGATATACCAAGAAGCTCCAGTTCGAATTTTAGCCCGATCCAACGGTTCATTAAAAAGTTATACCCTCTTGAAATCTATGCTGCAGAAAAGTTGCGAATTTTGCAAAAAATCGATTTTCTTCCTTCTTTTTCGCCAAGAAACCTTGTGAATCCCTAGGTAAAGAGCTCCCCAAGCTCTGATACCAATTGATAGAAACTAATAACGTGATGAAGATAGTTTCTTGATCGTTTATGAGCCTTAGGGTTTAACAATAACAATGACAATACGCAGCGGAATAATAAGAACTTCATATGTTATTGACACAAGGTTTTTCATTCACTAACACTAACTAATCTTAGACGTTTATAGGAACACGTCTACTAACTAAACTAATAACCTAGGCGTTTACAAGACTATACGCCTAGGACACACACACACCTTTAAGTCGACTACATCTTGGAAGACATATATAAAACCTACACCTATGTCCTCTTTATATACTAGAGGATTAGGGTTTACAAATACTACAAAGGACTAATAAATAAAACTTCTTTTGCAAGCAAGTCCTTCCATCTTTTTGTAGGTTTCCTTCTTGTCATATTAAGTCCCTCTTGTTTCATTCTTTTTGTCTTATCAACTCAAACGTATAATTCCCAACATATCATAACATGAAAATTAAAGATTTTGAGCATTACTCGGGTTTTTTGATCACTTTCAGTTGCTTATGTAATTCCATGATTTTACTTGATAAATTTGGCAACGACTCCTTCAATTCCCCCATCACATTATGTACATACTTCTTGGTAACATCTTGACTACTTGAACTTACTCTTATTGTTGGTGACATAATGATTACACAATTCTTGAACTATTCCAACCGTTCTTGATCAAGAATGTTAACAACTTGCAGGAAAAATAACAATCTCGCTGGAAAATAACGAACTCGTTGAAAAATAACCAACTCGCCGGATAGTAACAAGAAAACGGATAAAAATGATAATTGGTGTTAGAATTATGTTGGTTCTAGCATACGAAAAATAACGAACTCGTTCGTATAATTCATCCAGGATCATGAGCATGTCCAAAGAGAGAGCATCGATGCTAGAATTATGTTTACGAGTCGAGGGTTGACTAGCTTGATCACTGACTAGGCCAGGCTAACTAAAGGCTTAAATATCAATTGGCTTGAAATTTATTGTTGATTTTGGTTGAAACTTACCCGATTGACACCATCCACGAGTGTATACCAACTTTGGAAAAAGATAGTAGACGATTTGACTTTCATGGAACCCTACAGTTCATGTCTGCAAGTACTAAAAAAAGCATTGTGTTTTATAATGTGTGTAACAGAACTGTTAGTAGCCAGAATCATCAATTACCCTATGAGCAGTAGCAAAAGTTGGTACAAATACTGTGTTTTTCGTATTATGCAAAAGTAAAAGTTTCAATTCGGTTATTTCCAATTGTATTTATAATTGTAACAAAGAAAAAGGAATATAAAGATTTAAGTTTATACGCATGCACTTTATATTAACATGAAGTGGGATTATTTCTTGAGGATTAGCGGATTCATTTGTGGTTATTTATATATTATTTTATCGCTTTTTAGAATTATAACATCTTTTTATTTGTTTAGTTAAACATGTTACACACGTCATAAACAAGTTACAAGTGTAATGCATGCTCGGATTGGAGTTGAGATTTCTAAAAAAATTAAGTTACATGATAATGAAATATAACAATATATTAAAAAAAAATGAAGAGGCATTTCACGGAAGACACGTATTATATAATGTTCTTTATAAGAGAAAACTTTAATTTGAAGCATTAAGGTGTTCAAAGTTTTATACAATAAGATAAAACTTTAAATTTGTAGCATTAAGGTGTTCAAAGTTCAACTTGGTGTGGATACTTACAAGAATGTTATAATGTCTTCAGTTATCCCACGGTTTCAGGCAAATTATTTGATGTAACATGAACATGTTCTAAACTAAGTATAACAATAACAAGAGCTCAAAAAACAAAAACAAACCTGTGTGTTTATCTAAAAACTCATTAAAAAAACAATGTTTTACTGTTAACAGGGAAGTCAAAAGGGAAACTTTTGTACTTTTGGGTACTTTTTGGTGGGCCAGGGCGGTACCAATAGTAATACCCTTTTTTAAGTGTATAGAAAAAGAGAATGTTTGACTTTCATGTTTTGGTAGAAAGACAGGTGAGGAACAAAAGAGGGGAAAGAAAGACTAATTTACCCTCATGTACAAGGAGGGATTTAACGGAAAGTTAAAATGATTGTTAGAGTGAAAGACCAACGATACATAACGTTTAACATTTAGGGTCGGATGGTGCATTTTTTTGGTCAAAGGACGAAGCTCACAGTCAATGTAAACCACAAGGACGAACAATGTAGTTTACTCTTATTACATATTACTAAAATTCAAAACCATTACCCATAATATCTATAAAACAAACAACATTTTATATAATCATTTGTTTTCTCTTTCCTAATTTTCTTTCAATCTATACCAAATCCGAAGCACATTCTAACACCATGATCATACCAAACGCACCCTTAGTGTTAAGACCGTATTCCGTAGCTAAAAATTATATGCTTTTGTACCCACTACAACGCGCAAACAAAAATTACTCGTTATACACTAAGGGTGTGTTTGTTTTTTTACAAAAACATATGACTAGCCTCTTACCACTTACTAGTAAGAGGCGGTCAGACGCATGGGTTGTTTGTTTTTGTATTTCCATTCAGATGTGATAAGAGGTATCCCATCTTACCTAGTAAGACTTGGTGAACATGTCTTATCACCTCTTACCTATTCACACTTTCAAAACCCTTCAACCCATTAATGTGCGCAGAAAGGCATGTTCGGGGTCGAGAAAACCTCCTTTTCTACGAGCAAGTTTTTCAACCTCCTAGGCAGTGAACCTAATCGTTGTAGTGTAGTATGAGGTAAGCCTCGGGGATTGATATCGTTCTCTAGGGGAATAGGAATACTAGTAAGAAATATATGACGAGAAGATGGGGTTGAGGATGATTCTTTTTCTTTTTTTTTTTTTTTTTATCTTTTTTATAGTTTTTTAGAAAGCTAAGGTAAAATATCGGGGAAATTGGTTGGGGGGTGGTACTTCTACCAATTACTTTACTTCTACTAATTATCCAATTATCTAATTACTACGGATAACTATGTTTAATTGAGGTGTGCTCGTATAATGATTAAAGATGTGTTCACTTAGATATTATTACTCCCTAGTTATCTTTTATTGGTTGGTTGAGTTGTCACGTCCTTTATCTTAACGCGTTGTATTCCTAAAAGTCATAGGGTGTGCGTATTCCCTAGTTCTATGAGGTTATCTCTCGTATATGATTCACGAAATCGACAAACCTAAGCTATTCCATCCGAGCACCATATCATCATTAAGCATACTCAAGCATTAAATACAACGATAGCCTAGATACACTTCTAATCCAATTTCAATTAAGACAAGAAACAACCTAACAACAATCAATAACTAGGTTTCATAGATCTAAGCAAACACACAAGTAATTTAGCTAGACATGTTAGACAAGCAAGCATACACACAATCAATCGAACATGGGGTATACATAATGATAAATTTGATTAACAAACTTATCTTGATGTATAAAATAGGGTATGGGACCCTAGAATACTGTCCAAGTCGGACTACAACTGAGTTAGGGTTTGCTCTCCAAAAATCTACCTCTTAAATAAAGAAAAATCGAATTCTATATATATATTTACAATCGCGACGGCGTCGCCTTTTGCATGCGATGCCTTCAGGTCACCGTCATTAGGGTTTCGTCTGGGCCAAGTCATCGATGGGACGGCGTCACTTGAGAAGTGTGACGCCATCGGTCTTTAGTTGAGACGTCGTCTTGATTCTAGATATGTGAGTGACGCTCTCCATATTTAAAGCGTGACGCCGTCAGGCTTTATGACTAGGAATTTCACTGAGCCGTCGCGTACATGTTCTGATCAAGTCTTCATTGAGGGACGGCGTCGCCATTTGGATGGGACGCCGTCAGGTTCTGCTGATCAGTCTTGAGTGGCTTCGATCTTGACTTTGCCATTTTCTTCATGTATTTGCTCCTTTTCGTCAAAATATGCTTCATTTCAGCATTTTACTTCCAAAAGACCTAAAAAGTAAAAAGGAACGAAATTAAGCAGTAACTGATATAAAATGTGTCGAAATAGGGCTTAAATGACCCCCTAAAAGCGTACGTTTTAAATCCTTATCACCCATCCTCGTCAACATACAACAGTCAAACAACCCATCAACAACAACTAAAACTTCACACTCTCATCTCCATAACAACAATCAAGATTCGAAATTAAAAAGAACAAGAAAAGACCTCAAGTTCCTAAAACGTTTAAACAGATCTATAAAGATCTAAACAACCTTCATCAATCTTTAACACAACACATAACTTTACCGATACCTTGTTATAAGATCTTGAAGCCAAAACCGAAAGTTTATAAGGGTTGTGATTCTCTTTTTGACAAGAAACGAACAACCAAAATTATTATTCGGAAAGGTGTCTGTACTCGGGCTTATGCTTCAGTTAAGTTGAAAGAGATATAAGTTAGGCGTGATTAAATTTGTGGAAAAATGAAAAAAAGAAGTGTTAAGAGGCGTGGGATTAAGAGTTTATATACTTGGGTATATTAGGTTAAGGTCATGTTTGGCAACAAGCATTTGAAAGTGTTTAAGAGCGACAAGCTACAAACAATTTAGATGAAAAGATTGTTTGACAACACCTTAACAAACGTTTGAATGTTGTGTTACTCCTCCAATCTAAAATGCTTCTTGAAGAAGCATTCAAGAATGCATTTGGTTTCTGAAATTACATATATACCTTTTTTAATTGTTTAATCATTTATTTTATTTTAATGTGTTATGAACCTTTCGTAATTTTATACTTTATAATTATAGTTACAACTACGTTACCAAACACATTTTTTAAACAAAAAGTTACTGCTACTGTTACGTGTCGCTAAACATAGCCTAAATGGATATTAGGGTTAAGAGTTTTGGGCTGAACATTTGGTTATCAATATTCATATGGCTCAGATTTTATGTGTTATAAATTTGTTTTGTGGGCTGAAGTGGTTATATGAATTTTGGTATTAGAAACGGAGCTAGTTTTCATGAAACCGAGAAAAATTATTAACCGATAAAAAATATTTGGTTTCATGTTTACACAAACTACTTATTAATTATATTGTTATGGTTTAAAATATATTTAAAAAAGGGTTTAGGTCGCTAAATAGCTACGTACTTTTCGGAATATACCGTTTTGGTACGTGAACTAAAATATGTGGCATTTTATGTTGCGTACTTTTATGTTTTGTACCATTATGCACGATTAAACTTGTTTTACCGAAACCATAATCACAATTGCCACGTGTGCACGCCACGTCAGATTTTCACTAACAAAAATAAGTTAAATAATAGGGTTTTGGCCGCTAAATAGCTACTTAACTTTTCAAATGTACCGTTTTTGGTACGTGTATAAGTTTTGTCCGTTTTAGACGTTTTCGTCCGCTTTCTTCCGTTTTCTTACTTTTTACCCGCTTTTATACGTTTTGTTCGTTTTATACGTTTCGTTCCGCTTTATACATCTTTCTTACGATTTCAAACGTTTAACCCCATTTTATACGTTTTCTTATGTTATTACCCGTTTTATACGCTTTTGTCCGCTTTTTACGTTTTGTATGCTTTTCGTGTTTTAATCTGCTCTTTACGCTTTTATGTTTTGTTGGGAATTAAGGTAATCTCGATTCGCCAAGCACAACCTCGATTCTCGCCAAGCTTCATCAAGAGATTCTGTAGAAGAAGAATTGATCTCGCCGGGTTATACTTGACAGGTGATAAAGGAGCGGTGTGTTGCTACCGAAAGTGGGAACCACGTGGAGAGATAAGCTCGGTTTAGAGTAAAAGTCACCGTATGTATAGGTTGGCGCCAGACATGTAGAGCTTATCGGAATAAACAAAATGATTAACAAAACAATATGATTAGTTGCATGCTTGTCTAGTTGCATGCTTAGTCTAGTTTGGTAGTAGAAGCGTAAATTGTCAACGCTCATTAGGGTTTCTTGCCTATATAAGAAACCATATTAGTTTGTAATAGATAAGTTTTTCTGAAGTATCTCAAGTCTTGTATTCTATCCGAAACATAGAGTTTCTATAATAAAAGATCCATAGAGGATCAAAAGTGTTCTTAGTTATTACAACTTGTATTTATTTTCCGCTACAATATTAAGTTGTAGAGATCTTCTATTAGTTTGCTTGTGATTACATAGGCAATGCTAACGATCTCCGAGTGCTTAAAGATCTATCAAGGTCTTTGTTTCTATCATGTTTTCGTCCATTTTTGACGTATTCGTCCATTTTTTACGTATTCGTCTATTTTTTTTGTTCTTGTGTCTTTACGTTTTTATGTTTTTACGATTAAATGCTTTTTACGTATTAAATGCTGCTTTTACGTAAAAATGACAAAAATTTATTAAAAATAGATGAAAACGTAAAAACAAGCAAAAACGTAAAAAGCAGACAAAAACCAAAAAAAGAAATATCACGAAAGCAGATTTAAACGTAAAAACAGACGTAAACCAAAAAACGGACATATCACGAAAGAAATGATTTAAAACGTAAAAATGACAAAAATTTATAAAAATGGATGAAAACGTAAAAACTAAAACGAAAAAAAGCGACGAAACGAAAAACTAAATAACACGTAAAGAAACAAACGAAACGTAAAAAACAGACGTAAACCAAAAACGGACATATCACGAAAAAAACAGATTTAAAACGTAAAATGACAAAATTTTATAAAAAATTGATGAAAACGTAAAAACGGGAAACGTAAAAAAAAGCAGACGAAACGAAAAAACTAAATATCACGAAAGAAGCAGACGGAAACGAAAAACGGAAATATCACGTAAAGAAATGATAAAACGTAAAAAGCAGGCGAAAATTTTATAAAAAATGGATGAAAACGTAAAAAAGCAGGCGAAACGTAAAGCGGATGAAAACGTAAAAAAATGAACGAAACGTAAAAAAAAAGCATTTAAAACGACACTGGGACGAGAGATGCAATTTGGGACAAACAAGAAGGACTATTTATGTAATTTACTCAAAAATATGCCACATAGGATTTTCACGGCTTTATACATTCCCAAGGTTGCAGTGAACACGCGCAAGAAATGACACAAAACACGAAAGACGAACATAAAGTGGGATGATTTTAAGACACGCGTCTAAAACGAACATTGAAAAAGACGCGTGTATCAGACGACCTAAACCCTTTAAAAAAAGGACAACTAAAATCATTCAGACATTTATACATAAACAAATTATATGATTTCATTTAGACATGGTCATCTCTTAAAAGTAAAATATGATAAACATTCACACCTTAAACATCTTAATCAAACAAACACACCTTAAATATTTTTCCAAACTACTTAATTTAAGAACAGCCGAACGAATAAGCACGGAAGTAAAAAAAATTAATAAGCTATAGTAAACCGAAGAAATAAGCTAAAACAAAAACCCTGTGTTGAAAAGGAAATGATTTGGACCCTCCATTTATGAAAGAACACCATCGCCATCACTAACCTCCTTACGTCCACCGGCGATGACATCACTCCGTTTCCTCCCAAACCCAACTCATTTCCCACATCTAAACCCCATTCCCAAACACCCCCCAAAACCCAAACACCCCTCTTCCCAAATCCACTCAGCCCTCCAATACAACCGCAAACCCCAACTCACTGGGCCCACGCCACGTGTCGTTGTCATAACCTCCGGCAAGGGCGGAGTAGGCAAAACCACAACAACTGCCAACATAGGACTATCCTTGGCTCGTCTCAACTTTTCAGTAGTTGCTATAGATGCCGACGTAGGTTTACGCAACCTAGACCTTTTACTCGGGCTTGAAAACCGCGTAAACTATACTGTTGTAGAGGTTTTAAATGGGGACTGTAGGCTTGACCAAGCTTTAGTTAGAGATAAGCGTTGGTCGAATTTCGAACTCTTATGTATTTCCAAACCTAGGTCTAAGTTGCCTTTAGGATTCGGGGGTAAGGCGTTAGTTTGGTTAGTTGACGCGCTTAAAGCGCGCCAAGAGGGTTGCCCTGATTTTATATTAATTGATTGCCCTGCTGGGATAGACGCCGGTTTTATTACTGCCATCACGCCTGCTAATGAGGCGGTGTTGGTTACTACTCCGGATATTACAGCGCTAAGGGATGCGGATAGGGTTACCGGGTTGTTGGAGTGTGATGGGATTAGGGATATTAAGATGATTGTTAATAGAGTTAGGACGGATTTGATTAGGGGTGAGGATATGATGTCGGTTTTGGATGTGCAGGAGATGCTTGGGTTGGCGTTGTTGGGGGTTATACCGGAGGATAGTGAGGTTATTAGGAGTACGAATAGAGGGTTTCCACTTGTTTTGAATAAGCCGCCTACATTGGCTGGGTTGGCGTTTGAGCAAGCTGCGTGGAGGTTGGTTGAGCAGGATAGTATGAAGGCGGTTATGGTTGAGGAGGAGCCGAAGAAGAAAGGGTTTTTCTCGTTTTTTGGTGGGTAGAGGTTGAGTTTGTTGTGTTTCGTGGAGGAAAGGAAATGTGGCTTGTTTTGTTATGTAGGAGATGTTTATTGAAATTATGTGTACAGTAAGGTCATGTGTTTTGTGTTTGTTCAATTCGCACGGTTTTATGATTGATTTATAAGTTGATTCACTTTCTAGGAAGAAATTAGAGTTCTTGGTACTTTATTTGTGAACAATTGTATTTCTTTGTTTTAGCAATGAATTTAATTTAATTACTTTCAGTCATTCGCTTATTGTTCTGCATAGATGCTCGTTTGTAATTATGAATATGATAATAATGCAATATAAGTCATTAGGATGTCCTTAAGTATCTATGTTATTTAACCGTTTCATCATATCCCTTATTGCAGCATTGCCTAGATGAAAATGCAGGTTAATGTTAAGTAGGTATGAGTCTTGTTTATCCTCGATTTTTAGTTAAAGTGAGCTAAGAATGGTATATTTGTATCATCTATACATTTGCTTTCTTAAAATGCATAGCATATAGAAAACATTTTTAGATGTCGAATGGCAAAACCTGCTATGTCTTGTTAGAAGGTTTACGCAGCAGCTCTACAGCTGGCTATATGGAGTTCCTGAGTTTTTATCAGCGTTGGTTATCCGTTCTTTCCATTTTTTTGGGAATACGAAGAACCTAATGAGGTATGTATGCGATCACTAATGCTGGTTACCTGGTTTGTCATTGTTTCCAGTTCATGATACTTGGACTTCTGCATTTATTCTATATATCTATTTACTAAAAAGTGTTAGTCGAATGTTGGGGATGAGTGGCTTTGTACACCAATTCTCTAAACGTGTACACCACAAGTTATTTTCTTTTTTATCACAATGCTCGGACTTTAATTCATCCCTAGAAATAAAATAATCTAGTGGTGTAAGGGATTAATAGTCAAACGCAAAAAGTTGGAGGTGTATAAGTGACCTCCCTTATCGTGTACATGCTCCCCCTTCACCCAGTGGCTCTCCCAAACAATGGCTTTTGAATCTGGTTTCTTTCATTTGAAAGTCATTTTACTGGTCAATGAGTTAATTTGGGTTATGATGTATCTTTAAGAGCTCTAGCTGGTGGAGCTAAAAGACTTAACCAAAAAGATGCAACCTAGATAGGTTATTAGGTTGAAGTGTCGAACCGGTGAAAAGTCATCCGAGGTGTAATCCTATGCATAAAACCCCTTAAAGCAGTAATATAGTATCTATCATGTTAATTATCTCGATACTTCAAAAACGGTAAAGAAGGAGAGTGGTTTTGCAAATCCGTTCTGACCTAAAAACTTATCCATTTTGACGGTAACTCGTTTGACTTGTTTCCGAACCGTGTCTAACCTGCTCATCTTGCTACTTCTAATTATTCCCTTGTTTCTCAAAACCCTGTAACATCTGCCTTTCTGTGTTATGGTAATCTATATTAATGGTCCTTTGCGGTCTACGGAAATTTGGAATGCTCTAGTACATCAGTAGTTCATAATACGTGATTGATAGTTTCCGCCTTTAGAAGGACCAAAGTCCGTCACTTCATTCCGAAGCTGAGAACACCAAATTAAATACTTGATTGATTGATTATTTGATTCACTTTCTAGGAAGAAAATTAGAATTTTGGTACTTTTACTGTGTTCGATTGATTCCCCGATTAGCAATGATTTTGTAGTAATCAAGACTTTCTTCTGTCTGGTATTGCCTTAACGGAGCTTATTGAGCTGTGTCTGTGCTCACTGAATCGAGACTTTCGTCTATGTATTAGCTCATCGAAAGTTAGAAGCATCTTCTGAAAGTTGGAAGGGCATGATATCAATGCGAAATGAGTCATTAGGATGTCTTTAAGTACCGTGTTTATTGTTCATTTTTGTCATATCCCATGTTTCAATAATTGCTTAGATGGAATTGATTGTTACAGTTAACTAGCCACTGAGCTACATATCCTGTTTATTAACTCTAAGGCGAGTTAAGAGTGGACGAGGGTATAGTTTTGTTTCGAGGTGTTCTTTGTTAAACACTAAGAATGCATTCAAATGTTGAATGCCAAAACTTGCTATGAGGCCATGTGAAGCCATTGTCTTGTTAGAATGTTTATACAGCAATTGGCTAGTGCTGTTCCTGAATTTTTATCAGCAGTGGTATCCGGTCGTATTATTTCTGGGTAGATGAAGAAACGCATCGAGGTATGTCTGTGCTCACTGATGTTGGTTTGTGTTCAATTTATTCTACTTATCTATATTATAACATTGGTAGTCTCGCGTTTGGGTCGATCACTTTGTTTAGCCAGTTATAGTGGCTCTTTTATCATATACTGGTTCCCCTTCACCCAAAATGCTTTTCCAAGAAATAATAATTGCTTCCCAATCTGGTTTATGATTTGAAGCTTGGCTTACGTTCATATAATTTTACCTTTCTTTCAATATTAATCTGTAGTTGAATTTACTTCCTAGGGAGAAAATTAGAATTCCGGGAACTTGTTCTGTGAGCAATTAGTGACGACACCTTCCTCTGTATGGTAACCGTGCTTCATTCGTCTTGAAAAATTTGGAAGCATATTCTAAGAGGAATTGAGACATATTATCAATGCAGAATGAGTCATTTATATGTCTTTAGGTATCAATATTAGGCTATTAGCGACTGTTTTGTCAAATCCCTTATGCAACATTGTCTAGATGACTTATCATTACAACTGCTAGATACTTAGATTTATGTCATGTTTATGAGGAAATGTGTATATCTGTGTCTTCTGTACGTAGTGTTCTTTTTATTAATGCTAGGTGACGTGGCACAAATCGAAGAGCTAGCTGATAAGTTCATGGATGGGTCACTGTTGGCACGTGGAACAACAGCCCAACTTAAAATGAACATAAGTTTCTGATAGAGTCCGTGAGTAGTACGCAAAAACTAAAAAGTGCTAAAAATCATAGAATGATCTCAACAACAAAGGCATATCATTGGAATTATTGTCAATTCTTTTGGAGCTCCTATTTAGTTATAAGTTTTTGGGCAAACCGGCCAAAAATGGATACGCCTAGAGGCCTTTTGGAATTATCCAGTGATATTACTCTTATCCTTCAATAATGTGTGTTTACACTGTTTGTTATGCTTCGGTTTTATGTCAACACAAGCTACTGCAGTTGCAGCACCTGCACCAAACATTCATCCCACATCTAATTGATTTCTCTCTCCTCCTGGGCGAGTAACTGATAATATGGCAACAATTTCTAAGTACTGCAGTTGATATAATGGTTATCTGATGTCTAGGTCAATCACTTTCCTTAGTTGGTTGCAATGTCTGTGTATCGCATTCCAATTCCCCTTCATCCTAGTTGCTCTCCCAAGAAACATTGATGGCTTGGGTATGGTAAAATTGTTCCCTGCGTTCAATATTGAGAATAGTTAAACATCTATGTGATTTGCTAATCTGTTTCTTTGGTTTATGGCAATTAGAGCATTGTATACCGTAAGAAATCTGAAGTATTTGAACAATGGTGTTAGTGTTTCTAAACATATTTGTAGATTCTATGAAAAAACGTATTGTTATATCAACATGTGATAAATGTAATCTCGAAAATCACATGTAAAATTTTTGAACCGAATACTCCCTGAGTATTCCACGTAGTAACTCACTACAAGGTAGCCGACTGTTTGAGTACCGCATAACGAGTTTTACAAGCATGCTAAAAAGTAAAATTATGAGTACTGCATAAATGCAAACTGAGTTTGAACTGAAATGCAAAAGATAAAGCAAATCCAAACCCAAGGAAATAAAAGTTAAAGTTTACAATTTTACAAGTACGCAGTCAAATACAAACAGTGACAGTCTTGTCCGCAACTTAATAGAGCAAGGGCTGCAGAGAAGAGATGAGTATGTCAGAATTGTGCATAGCTGTTTGATGTGTCAAATGTAAAGATATGGTGATGTGTCTAGCTTAAATGAGAAAAAACAAAGTGTGAATATTGAATATGGCCTGCTGTCTGCTGAGCGATTAATCCGTTATATTGTCTCGCCATTAGTAAAAGAAGCGATGGTTGTATACTTGTATAAAAGTTTCTGATACAACGAATCTCCTAATCTCCTGTTGATCACCGTTAATCATCTATGGATCATCTTTACATCACCACCGCAACTGGTTGTCTCACTTCTGATTGCCATCTTGATCCGCCACAAAGTCACCAACCTTCCGCCGACTATCTTCCCAACCATACCGGTTATCGGCCACCTTTACCTCTTGAAGAAACCCCTCTACAGAACCTTTGCCACAATCTCAGCTAAACACGGCCCAATCCTCCTTATTTGCTTTGGGTCCCGCTGTGTCCTCTTGGTCTCCTCTCCTTCTATAGCCAAAGAATGCTTCACCAAGACGACATCATCTTCGTTAACCGCCCTCGCTTGCTTGCTGGCAAGATTCTCGGTTACAATTGCTCTAGCCTTGGCTGGGCCCCATATGGCGACCATTGGCGCAATCTTCGTCGTATCTCGACCATCGAGATCTTATCCTCTAACCGCATGCAAGAGTTCCATGACATTCGCGCTGACGAAGGAAGACTTCTTATACGCAAGCTCATTGCTGAGTGTTCTTCCCCTGTGAACCTAAGGGGTTGTTTACTGAATCAAGTGGCTTGGAGATATTACCATATTAGCTAGTTAATTGAGAGAGAGGATTTGGGGACCTCCCCATTAAGATGCAATAAGTGATTGGGCACACTCAATTAAGTGGAAAGTAAACACCTCTAAGTCTGGTATTGCATGAGTTGACGATGAACCTGGTGATGAGGATGATATCCGGGAAGAGGTATTTTGGTGGTGGTATGGATGTGAAGGATGAAAGGAAACGGTTTCAGGAGATAGTGAACGAGACGATTATTATCAGTAATGCTTTGAATATACGTGATCACTTACTGTTTTTAGGTTGGTTACGAGTTAAAGGACTAGAAAACGAGTTGATTTCGTTGCAGAAAAGGATAAACGACTTCTTCCAAGTGTTGATTGATCAACACAAGAGTCAAGAAGGTTGAGGTGGACAATAAGAAGAAAAACACCATGATCAAAGTGTTGTTGGATCTACAAGAAACGGATCCTGAGTACTACACCGATGAACTTATTAGAAGCTTTGTACTGGTATGATAAGATATTAAACAATTTGTTATAATATATGTTTCACAAAATGTTTTGGTACTAATCAACTCTTGTTGATCGATGATTAGAATCTATTAGCAGCTGGTGTTGATACATCTGGTACAACTATGGAATGGGCTTTGTCACTATTGTTAAACCATACACATGTTTTAAACAAGGCACAGAACGAAATCGACAATCATGTTGGTAAAGACCGTCTTGTTGAGGAATCAGACATAGCCAACTTACCTTACCTCCGTTGTATTTTGAACGAGACTGAGAGAATGTACCCTCCTGCACCGCTGCTATTACCACATGGGTCATCTGATGATTGTGTGGCCCGAGGGTATCATATCCCACGTGGGACAATGCTCTTGGTAAATCAATATGGGCCATACACCACGACCCCAAATTGTGGAGTGACCCTGAAAGGTTCAAGCCAGAAAGGTTCGGAAGGCTGGAAGGCACGAGAGACGGGTTTAGGTTAATGCCATTTGGGGGAGGAAGGAGGAGTTGTCCAGGAGAAGGATTAGGGATGCGTATGATTGGGTTGATGTTGGGGTTGCTTATACAATGCTTTGACTGGGATCGGGTTAGTGAAGAGATGGTTGATATGACCGAAGGATCAGGACTCACCATGCCTAAGGCTCAACCTTTGATAGCCAAGTATAGACCACGCACAATCTAGTATTTAAGGTTTGAGCCCATGAGGTTAATGCAAACAGAAAATATCTTTAACTTTGGCATATTCTGTTAAAGTGCACCACCTTTGTGTTGCTATTTACTGAACATTAGCTTAAATGGAGATTGCGTGCACCGGTAGCATATATAGTCAAATAAGTACTCCATGTGGTTTACTTTATTTTCAGCTTCACATACTTACATTTGTTATTACTCTTTGTTATTGAAACCAAGTTGGGTTATTACAAAATCGATCTCACATGCCATATTGGAAACGTTGTCATTTTAGTATTGCAAATGTTTTAATAAAATGCGCTGTTCTCGTTATTTTGAGTTTTATATCATATGGATGTGAATATAGCATTGTAAAAAATTTGTCGTTAACATTCTGCATACATATCTGCATATAAAATATGCATGAATATAAATTATTCTAGTAGAATGCTCATGTTACAAGTCATTAAGGATGTCTTTAATCAACAATATTATGGAACATTCTTGTCATATCTCTTGATGCAACATTGCTTAGATTACAATGATTGTTAACATATCTTGTTTATAGAAAAAATAAAATAACACCAAGGCAAGTTAAGAGTGGATGGCAGGATGGGGTATATTTGTGTTTATAGTGTTCTTTCTAAAACTGCGTAGAATATAGAAAAAATGCATCTGTATGTCGAATACGAAAACCCATCCTGAGGCATCCGGAAGTGCATGTCTTCTTAGAATGTTTTTACTGCGACTGGCTATAAGGTTTTCTAGAGCTTTTATCAGCAGATATATACGATCTTTTTATTTCTGGAACCACAGAGAAACACATTGAGGTATGCTATGTAGTCAGCTGCTCGCTGATGCTGGTTTTTGTTCGAGTTCACTTTATTCTACGCATCTCTTTAAATAATATCTGTAGTCTGGTCTTGGCTTCCCAGTCTCATATCTGGTTTGAAAGTCAATGTAGTTTCATATAATTTTCCCTCGAGTTCAATATTAGTTCTTAGTTTAATTTACTCTCTAAGGAGAAAAACAGAATTTTAGTTGTTGAGACTATCATCTGTTTGGTATTGCCAAACTTGAGCTTATTTTCCTGCATAGATGCTGTTAGTCTTCGAATTGTTTCAAATACAGATATTAATCACAAAACCTGTGGTTGTATTAGCTGATAAGAAGTTAGACGCGCGCATCTTGGTAAAAGTTGAGTGTGAATGATATTAACGCTCTAACAATTAGGATGTCTTTATGTATAAATGTTATTAAAGAGTTTTATCAAATCCCTTGGTGCGAAATTGTCTAGCTGACAATGATCATCATAGTTAATAGGTCTATATCATGATTCAAGGAAGTGTATTTGTGCCATCTTTGTACGGTAAATCGCTCAAGTTTATTGTCATATTTAAGGAAACATCACCGGTTATATAGAGTTTTTTGGATCCTTCCTAATTGTTAGAGCCTACTTTCTTAACTTTGGTAAGATCCATTTCATGTCCACATAAGCCTTTGCGATCACAGCACCCACATCAAAACTTTAGTCGACATCTGATAAAGTGGTCCTTAAATGGCATTATGTGAACGGTTTACTGCAATTTCTGTTTACCCTTGCGAGTGAATTAGTGGTTGTCTATTGTTGGGGACACTAACTTTTAGTTGGTTACAATGTATCGTGTATCACATTCCCCATCTGGTTGCTGTGAATCATTGCTGGTCGGGGACTCCGGTTGGGCTAGTTTTAGCTATATGTCGTTAAACAAATAACTCATCTAGATATGAAGATTTTGATAGAAAAATGATTGACATGTATAGCCGAATACATGCCTAGTTCATTCACTGTTTAAGACATGGATTTCAATCTTGCCATGTGTCTCACTATATCTTTGTTTGTAATAAATTAGACATATTTTTCTTTTGACACTAAATTCGTTTAGAACTTACACCACCATCTCAAAATCTTTAACCTTCAACAACAACACTTTAACCTACAACCTATTTGTTGATATGCCACTCGTATACCACTAGGTCAAAGGCTTTTGGTACAAGATATGTTGTTAGACATGTCAACCAATGCTCCCATATGACCATATAACTACAAATCTGAAAGGCGGCAAGACTGACAAAACTATATTTGGCTATATTCGTTTTATCGTAATAAAAGTTCCTCATTTAGTTTAGTTCAGAATTCTATATGACCCTCTTGCCTCGATCCAGCTCCGAACTGAAATGTTTTTCTATAGAAGTTACTCCGCTATCTTTCAAATCTAAAACAAGAAAGTTCTCTGTTTTTCAAGTTATAAACCATAAGTATAATAATTGTTTGTTTGTTGTATGGGAAAAGAGATTGTTTTACTCATTATACCTTATATTATACATATATACGATCGGTGTAGCACTCACGTTGTTTGGATTCAAAAAAGAATATTTTAAAATGACCCTTTGAACTATGTGTCAAGTTACAAAAATTATCCTATACTTTTATCTATTCCCGATCTTTTTATTTAACAAACTTTATTACAGCATCAAATATCTAACACATACCCAGTGATTCTTTTACGATAAAATACACTGATGAAAAAGTCTTAATTACGAACATAGTAAAGCCAATATTGCAAAACTTTAAACTAACATACGATTTTATAATAAATATTGATAGTTTAAAATATGTCTTTTATAAAAATAAATAAAATTCAAAACACACGCTTAAAGTATTTAACAATTCACAAAAACTACACTAAGTTTTATTCCTTTAAATTTATATATTTACATACTACATAATTGTATTTAATATAAAAAGTATCAAAACACACTCCTAAACTATGTAACATTTAAAAAAAAACTACCTTAAACTTTTATTAAAAAAAAATAGACAACAAATTTTATTTATCAATAATCTAAAAATGTTTACCAATTTTCTTATAAAAAACATACTAATAAAAAAGTTTGTAAAGTTTGAATAAATCAGTCTAACATTGTAATGTTTTTCCGGTAATAGATAAAAATGATTATAAAATTTTGAATGATATTAACAGTATTAGATAAAAAAAAATATGAATTGCATAATATAACTATAAAAATATACATGAAATCAAATTATATAAACAAATGCAATATTTTGATACAAAAAATAAAATTAAACGATTTAACTAATCAAACAATACATGCCACAAAAATAAAATTAAGTCATGTCGGTTCGATTTAACTAATCAAACACCCGATGGAAAACCCTATGCGACATTAATAACGGACGCGACTAAGGAAAACTTAACCCTCCTTAACCACATAAACGTGTATGCTTTGGAGATGCCGAATAAAAGAAAAGCATGATTACCATCCTGATCAGTCATTTCAAAACATGCATGACTAATTGACTATAGATAAAGTAAAAAAATAGACCACTAATTGACTATAGATAAAGTAAAAACATAGGCCACTAATTGGTATGTTTGCATCAAAGATAACCTTATCTATCCACCTATAACTAACTTTTGGAAAAAATATAATTCTCAGGTAGACATGTGTAATTTTCATCTATGAAATGGTTCATGCACATCGACAAGTCGGTTAGGATTTTGTCAATCTTAAAATCTATTAAACTATTCTACAATAGTAGTTTATTCTAAAAACAGACTAGACTTGTGTATAATATATTGTAATTTTCAATCATTTACATTTCCAATAACTAACAACTTCAAAATGAAAAGAAAAGTGTGAATACAACGAAATGGCTTGGGGTCGCAGCCGGAGCAAGAGTTGCGGTTAAGGCTGGAGCTGAAGCTCTGATTGAATCTTATATTATGTTTAGTAAGTCAGAATTTATATTTTTATTAAGTTATTTAGGGTATGTTTAAGCGAAAATAGATTGTCTTTGGTCTTTGGTCTTTATTCATTGATCTTTGGTCTTTATTCATCATTCTTTGAAAAAGATTATAAAAGAGATTATTTTATGTTTACGTGAAGAACCTTTATTTTCGTAGATTATGAGAGATTATTTTTTATAATCTCTTATAAGTTATGTTCAAACAAGGATTATTTTGAAGTAATTTTATTTTTTGAAAAAATAAAGATAATCTCTTCATAATCTTGTGCCAAACATAAATTTTAAGAAATTAGTTGAATTAAACTTATTAATGTAAAATCGCATAAAAAAATACATCAAATTAAATTCATATATATTTTCAGCTTTTGCGTAATATTCGCTATAAACCCCTATAAGCCCATTTCAATTGGCTTGCGCTTATTGAAGCTTATGTCTTATAACAGCTTCCATAAACATGTGTGATAAAAAAAACTTAGTTTATATTATTGATTTTCAATCGATCCAACATGATATATAATCGGTTATTATGTATAGTAGGGTGGTGTGTGTAAACTATCACCAAATAACCTGATGATAAGATCATTGATTTTCTCATATAGGTCAAAAGTTTAATATCAAAAGTTTAAATCTCATTAAATGGTTGGTTTTTTCATAAGAGGTCAAAAGTTTAAGATCAAAAATTTAAATCTCATTAGATGTCTATATTTGAGGGTGGTCAAGAAAGGGTCAAAAAATGGTCACAGAATTAACCCAGTAAAGAATCTTTCTCCAATAACTAAGAAATCTTAGAAGATAATCTGATCAAATATATATAATGAGAATATATCAGCTATAATTTTTTTTTAGTTAATTAGTTACAATTTTATGTTATAAATGTAAGTCTTTGATTCTTTTTATAATTCTTGAATTTTTTTTTTCGTGAGTCCTGAGTCACAGCTTGCATATAATACAAAATAGATAACCAACAATATAGTTTTCATGAATAGAGGATAGCACCAAACGCATTGGCATTTGTTGTTTGTTGGGTTGGATTTTGTCGGTATAAAAGCTATGAATAAGACGTTATACAGTGAAGAATTGGTGGAATTCTGTTAGAAACCATCTCATACTATGAATAAGATAATAATTATGCTGGTCACTTTTATTGTTAAATAATTCATGAATTTGGTACGTGTAAGAACCCCAAAAGCGTGATTTGTGGGCAAAAATAAAGTGCAACAAATGTAAATGCACCACGTATCTTTCTTCTAGAACCAAATAATTTAGCATTTGTGTATGAACGAGTAGAAACCCGCTGACGCAATGGATTGACTTCAAAGCGACTTACTAGAACGACACTTAAACCCAGTGACTATTTTTGCCAAATTGCTATAGATAGCAATTAACGCTACTGAAACTTACTTGCAACGACACTTAAACCTCGTGATTGTTTTGCCAAGTTGTGAAACTTTGATTTAATGTTTGGTTAGGACTTACTCTGCAACGCCGCTAAACCCAGGGTTATTTTTGTCAGATTGCTATAGATAGCAATTAATGATGCAGGACTTATTTTGCAGCGCCACTTAAACCTCATGGACTATTTTTGCCAAGTTAAGAAACTTTGCAATTAATGCGTGCTTTTGCAAAAGTTTTGATCCTGCCTTTTAGTATATATACTAATAATAGTCTTTAAAATTAAAAAGCAAAGTCAAAACAAACTGTTTTGCTAATGACAGATTGTTGTGGTTAGTATATAGTTTTTATGACATAAATGATTATTATTGGATGCCAGTTTTGAAAACAAAACATAATCTTGATAAACCGTAAGATGAGTAATATTGATTAATTGAATGAATAATAAGATAACATATATAAGTCACTATTTATAGCTTAATACTTAGATTTATATTAATTATGATATATTACAAATACTAATACAATTCTAACTCTAATACAATTGGGCCAATGTTACTATGGCAGTGCAAAAAATGACGAACTGTAACATAGCAGTAACTTCGATTGGTTTTTATGACTTGCTCGAGTTCTAGATTGAGAAACTAAACGGTCAAACACTAGAACTATGTATCTAGTACATGCTTTTCAATTTTCAGAAAGATATGACGGTTGACGAAGCTTAGATCGTGTTTTTCTCCCAGCTATGCAGATAATGACGAGCGGAAAGAAAACAAAATCCCTCTGGTTCACCGGCAATTAGCCCGTGATCGGAAAATGATAATAGCCTGAATCTAAGGCTCTAATATCATGTAAGACAAATAGTATTTGATTAATTAAATGAATAATGAAAAAATATATATGGCTTAATATGTATAGCTTAACAATTAGACTTATAGCAATTTTAATCTAACACAAATAATAATATAATTTTAACTCTAATACTAATCTACATACTTATTTACTAAAGAGTATTTACTAAACAAGTCAATCTTTTGACTTTTGGCAAAACCCATAAAATTTTCTATATTCATTTTGTCTTTTTTATAAAGAGGTTGTTACTTGTTAGTTGTAAACACAACCATAAGTCCATAAGTTATCTGTAGGAATATCTAAAATTGATATTTATCAATAACTTAGTAAACATTTTCCATAACGAATAAGTTGCCCCTACGCCTCAATTTCATTTGGATAGAAATTGCTACGAGCGTCTTGTCATGATGCCCCTCACGTTTAAAATTTGAAACCCGCCTAAATTCCAAAGCTTTTGCCCATTTTACGTATGTAGTAAAACAATTACTCTTTTTGTTTTATTTTATGTTGTCTCAAATAAATTTTTTATATTTTATGCTATGTTCAACAAATGTAATTTGAGAAATGATTAGGAGACCTAAACATTGTGTCTAATTTCATACCTAAACTTGCATGGTATCATTCTATTGGTAACTTAAGGACTCACTATTTCACAAGCCAATAAACCATTAACACACATGTTTAAAAATGAAATTATGCATATTTTTAGTCACGCATTTTTTCACTCACGCATTTAATATAAGGCAATTAAATAGAGATTTATGACATTGACAAGTATACTTATGATATAACTAATGCAAGATCAAAGTAGCGTTCATGTGTGGTCTTCCGTGTGATTATATTTTTTGGCGATAGCAAGGCTTTTTCAATGCATTACTTTTAAAGAAGGAAAAAAAGAATGTCCAACAGAAGTTATTAATTGGAAATTAGTTTGTTTTTTTACCTACGCATTTAGTAACATAATAAAAAGCTTTAATAGCAGAGTGCCTACGCGATTATATGTTTTTCATGATGTTAACTTAACACATGGCAATAACTTAATGGAACAACTTTATTGCATAGTGTTGCTTTAAAATTGCAGACTGCGATCACGACGCAAGGACGATACGAAACGATGGTCAATGATATAGTTATTCGTTTAGGACGTGTAATATTATATATCATTTAAACATACAAGGTGTTTTAAAATAACGGTTTTAGCACCATCTCGTGGTGTTTATATTGCTAAGTTGTGGTGGTAAATGGTGGTCCGTTGCATGGTCAAAAAAGGTGGTGTCAGAAATTCTAACTACATAAAAGATTGGTTTCTATGATCCGCTTAATGATTTGTAAATTTTATTTAGTGGGTGTTTTAAAAAAGAAATATAAGATAAGATTATTTATGCGTTATTGTATTATATCATATACTATATTAATTGTACTTTTGAGTGATGGGGTATTTTAATTATATTATTAATGATTTGTAAATTTCATTAGTGAGTGTTAAAATGAACAAAAAAAGTTAGATGATTTATGTATTATTATTTTGTACCAAGTGCTTTATTAATTGTACTTTTGAGTGAGAGTATTTTAATGATTTCATTAATTCTAACATTAATATACACGAATGTTACAAGTTAGATGATTTATGCATTATTATTTTGTACCAAGTGGTATGTTAATTGTACTTTTGGTTACAAGTTTAGTGGGTTGCTTTTATTAGAAATGTTTTTAGTCTTAAAAATTTTAAGACTTCTATATTTAGAATGTCCTAAACACTTTATATAGTAGTATAGATAAAAAAAAATCTTAAAATGAGAAATAACTATAATTACACATTATAGATGCATCGACTTGAATTAGATGCATCATTAATATTTTCGATGTACCTTAATATATTTTTTAGCTAAAAATTACATGCATATACATATATTAGATTTATTTCATCAACTTAACCATGTGAACCTGCTATAATCATCTGTTACTACCAAACAATACTTCTTAAGATTCAAATTGCTTACAGAAGTAGGGCCAAACAAATCCATATGAAGCAAATATAATGGTTGTGTGTTTGAGTTTAAAATCTTGGGCTTACAAGAGGCCTTGTGTTGCTTTCCTTTCAAACATGCAACACATGTTTGGTCATTTAGAAAACGTTTAGAAGGTAAACCTCTTACAAGGTTTTCCTTAACCAGTTTATTTATAACTTTAAAATTCACATGACCCAGCCTTCTATGCCAAAGCATAGACTCGTCATTGGATGCTTTTGCCACAAAGCAAGTTAAATCATCTTTGGGAACAATGTTCTGCATATCAATGATGTATACATTGTTCTTCCTAGGGACCATAAGCAAAACCTGACTTTCATCAGGGATCCCAAAGTCAGGAGAAAGAACATAGCACTCAGTATCAGTAAACAGAACCTTGTTCTTCTTGTCACACATTTGTGAGACACTGAAGAGATTAAACTGCAGTTCTTTTACAAAATAGACATCCTCAAAGTCAAGTTTTTTTTATTTTTATGGTTCCTTTACCAGATATTTTCCCTCCTCTGGCTCCTCCCCCAAAGGTAACATATCCTCCATTAAGAGCTACAAAATCTTATAGATAGGATATATTTCATGTCATGTGCCTGGATCAACCATTGTCCACATAACCTTGATCATCTTTTGGTGGCTTGCCCTGCACATAAGATAAAGGAAGTTAGATTCCTTTGGGGACCCAAGCCATCACTGACTTGGACCTGCCTCGTGCATCAAGATAGTCATATTTCTTTAGTATAACTGATGCATTATTGGGTTTGGTGGTCTTCCTAACCCAAACTGCTGAGGTCTTAACATCATTCCCCTTGTTTCCCCAAACATCATTAACTTTAGACCTGAAAGTATTAGTTTTTGGCCTAACCAGTATTAAGTTTTGGTCTGACAATATTAACTCTGTGTCTAGCAGTACTAAACTTTCTTTTGTAAAATTCAACCTGTTGATTAAAGTATTGAAAGTTTGATGTTGTTTGTCTTTTAATGGGTCTTGGGTCTGTTGATGGTGCTTGTTTAGCAAAGAATTTCTTGGGTCTAGCACCATAAACAGTTGGTTAGGGTGTTGTCACACCCCAATTTACTGCTTTGCAATGAATGGAATTTCGGGATTGATTGTCATAGCACCACATCACAGTTATATTGAACGACCTAAAGTGTCGTTTTAAAACACATCGTTGGATATTTCATAAAACAATCAGTACAACATCGGTCCCAAAAGGTTTACAACGCTTGCGTAAATACAAATATGTTACAAATCCAAACGATGTTTTTGAAATAAAGTGCCATAATGTACATAATGTAAGTCGACGCGCGACTCAAAATGTAGGTCCCTAAACCATGTCATGATGAATGCCTCGCCACGAAAATACATTGCTAAAAACGGTCAACAATAATGTTGGTGAGAAATCATAGGTTTATGTAAATGTTTTATACGACTACACAAGTATAGACCATGCATGACAATCCATCACGTAAAATAATGTTACAATTGCTCTAAGCCCATGACCCCAAACTAGACTGTTCAATAATGTATGCCCCGCAGAGTGTTTGCAGACAACTCCGTAATGTAATCAAATGAAATGCATCCGTTTGCACGGTTGGGATTCACCAACCCGGACGGAGGCGCCACCCTCGATAGATCTATCCACTCATCCTCGCTTCAAAGATTAACGGTTCATGTTCAAGTAATGGGGACTTTCAAATTGGCAAATGCGGTAACTTAAGCAATGTAATTGAATTTAACATACTTGGTATCGTACAAAAAAATGTAGTGCAATGTATTCTCCCGTGGTTTGAAAATAATCGAAAGCATGTAAAACGGGCTATGAAAACTCACTTGGATAAACCGGAATAACGGCAAAAGTGAGTACACCGAGGTTTAATGTAATGCGTCAACCGGGACCTATTACGAATGATATGATATGTCATGAGTTGCAATGTAATGTTATGCATGCACTTCAGTATGTTATTTATACCATTTACGGGTTTTGAAAATATTACTCGTCGACGAAAAATACTCTTTTGACGTCTTGACCCTTCAAAAATAACTTTACATGTTTTTACGTCAAAATGTCATCCTACAATGGTTTTATAATGATTTTTGGTGAAATTACCACTTTTCGTCGCAAAACAATGTTGTCGGAAAAATCATGAAATTAACAAAAATGGCTCCGGAAAAGTAGTCGTAAAATGGTGTACGTCGATCGTTAGAGAACGAACTCGACGGTTTTGGAAAGTTTGTATCGATATCTAAAAGTTTCAGTTCAGGAGTTTTCGTCCAAAAGGTCTCGATCATAAAGATATCAAGGGTTAAAGATGGTGGTTTTTGCTAATTGTGTGCAGAAAATGAGTTTCGCCAAGTTTGAACATCCGTAATTAATTTAATATAACTCCGCTTTACAAAAGCGATTTTTGTTTTGAAAAATATGGCCGACGAACTTGATTTCACTAGAAGACATTTTGTTCCAAAAGTTTCACATCATGGTTAAAAGCGCCGCAAACATGGACGTTATAAATACTAAAATACTTGTATCGTAAAAATAATATAGATTTTCGTAAAATAATAGTTACGGCAACTTTATAAAACGTGCATATCTTTGTCGTTTTAAACCGTTTTCACGTATAATACGTCCTTAGCTTCGTATCAAGTAAACTAATATATTTTGACAAGTCGAAATAGTTTGTGAAGCTTAAGGCTCGTTTTGACCGAAAATACTAAAACCGCATGCTGAATTTTCGAAAAATAATACGTTTCGTCGTCAAACTTTAAAAATCCATAACTTCTTCGTTATAAGTCCGTTTTATCCGCTCAAAAGCCACGGATTCGTTTTAAAGTATATTTTCTAAATATCAAGGCCAAAATGTCGTACCAACAGTAGGTTTTCCAGAATTTCGAATTAAGGACAGAACATAAAATATACATATCGAAAATAGTTTTTCTCGGACAAAACCTATTCTAATCCCTTCAAATCAACTCCAAAGCTAATCTAATCCTACCATACACCTTCTTAGGGTGTCATGGGTTCCTAATCACCATCAAGACCAAAGAATACCATGGGAATAATTATAGGATGACTATAAATATATATATAACTCAAAAATCATAAGAAAAATGGTATAAATCACATAACATGCATATAAGCTCCAAAAATGAAAAGAAACATATGAAATGATAATGAAACTTGAAAATGAAAGAAATATGCTTACTAGTGATAATGAAGAGGTGAAAGTAACAAGGATTAAACTTAAATATCCTTGGTTTTTATTTCAAAACCATATAAAGGATATAACTAGGTTGTAAGGGCCCGTTTGGTTGAGGGTTGTGGGGGTTGGATTTTGGCATGAGGCTAAAAGTTGTCATTTGGTTGGAGGGTGTACGATTTGGTATTATGATTGTATCCGGATATTTGGGCATCTTCAATTCCCACCCCTATATAGTGGATTTCTGACAGATTGTATTTACATGGGCCCGTCTCATATTGTTACTCTAACATTTTTTCTTTTATAATATTATAATAATATATTTCTAACTCTAATATTTATATCAAATAGTAACCAAACATCTTTTTCAAAAACCCTTACTTTTTCTTTCATATTTTTCTTTCAACCCAATACCAAATCCGAACCCCGGATACAAACCAAACGGCACCTAAATACACTTGATTTTGCAAAAATCTTGATCCCTATGGAGGTTGATGTTGTGACCGGTTTTGAAGAGGCCAAAGAAAAGAGAGAACTAAAATTTACTAACACTTGAAGACTATGTGTAGTGAATGAGTGAAAATGTAGTAAGTTAGACTTATGTATTATCATTGGAGACAAGATATTATTAGAACCATGCCTCATTTAAAACACACCTCCCTTGGCGGATTTTAGGGAGGTTGTCTCTCCAATAATTTTTTTTTTTTTTTTTTTTTTTTTTTTTTTTTTTAACTTGTAACTTGTATTATTTTGTATAGAAAGTGTAAGTAAAATATAAGTTAAATGAATGTAAAGGTAAATGGTAGAATTTTGGCACAAGTAAATTTTGAATAGGTCAAAATAGATTGTAATGATATAATAAAAATTGTAAAAATACTTTCCTTGTGAAAATTGAGTGATAAAATAATTATCGTAAAATTTTTAAGAAAACGACGTAATAATTTAATTTTTAACGATTTATATACGAAATAAATTTCAAAACACAAGGAAAACTAAAAATATAGTTTTTATAAACTAAATGTAAGTTTAAAAATACCTCGGGATCATTTTTGAAAATAATGGATTAAATATACAAAATAAAAACTCACGCGATAAAGATTATTAAATATAAAAATTACGCGTTGAAGGTGAAATGAAATGTCGTGAATGTACTAATGAGATGCACATGATGTCAATGAAATGTAGACTAATCATAGTCCATATGAAATGTACGTGATGTTATGATCATGAATTCGCCGCTAAACCTCCAAGGTTACGCGAATTTGAAACAAGTAAACCAAGTTTACTAAAAATGTTGAAATAATGAGACATGAATCGTGTAGAAATGACACGAAGTACGGGTTGTCACATTCGCCCATCAAAAAGGAATTGGTCCACGAATTCAATCGTTATTAGGTCTAACGGTGTCGGCGAAAAGATGTGGATACTTGCGTCGCATCCGGTCTTCCTGTTCCCAAGTAAACTCAGGACCTCGTCGAGAATTCCAACGAACTTTCACAATAGGAATACGACTCTGTTTCAACTGCTTGACTTCGCGGTCCATAATTTCTACAGGTTCTTCCACAAAATTGAGTTTGTCGTCAAGCTGAACTTCGTCCAATGGAATAACGAGCGATTCTTCCGAAAGACACTTCTTCAAGTTAGAAACGTGAAACGTGTTGTGTACATGGCTAAGTTCTGGCGGAAGATCAAGTCGATAAGCTACCGGACCAACTCGGCTCAAAATCTTGAATGGTCCATGTATCTCGGGTTCAATTTTCCACGCTTTCCGAAACGTACCACGCCTTTCCAAGGCGATACTTTCAACATAACTTTGTCACCCACTTGAAATTCCAAATCCTTGCGTCTAACATCCGTGATAACTTTTCGTCGACTCTGGCGCCCGAGTCTATCACGAATTTGAACTATCTTCTCGGTTGTTTCTCGTACCATTTACGGACCCGATTGAGTTGTCGTCTCCTACTTCGCCCAACAAAGCGGTGATCGGCACTTTCGACCATAGAGTGCCTCAAATGGTGCCATCTTTATCTTGGTGTGATAACTATTGTTGTACGAGAATTCAATCAATGGCAAATGGTTAGCCCAACCATTTCCAAAATCAATTACACATGCCCTTAGCATGTCTTCTAATGTTTGAATGGTCCTTTCACTTTGACCGTCGGTTTGTGGGTGATATGTGTGCTCATCTCTAACGGTTCGAATGAATCTTGTAATGAATTCCAAAAGTTTGAAGTGAATCGACTATCTCGCGGAAATGATAGAAATTGGTGCTCCGTGCCTCGAGACTATTTCCTTGACATAAAGTCTAGTGAGTTGCTCCATGGAATAAGTCTCTAATCGGTATGAAATGGGCTGACTTGGTAAGGCGATCAACAATTACCCAAATAGCGTCGTAACCTCCCGATGTCTTAGGAAGTTTCGTAACAAAGTCCATAGTGTCGTTCCCATTTCCATTGAGGAATTTCGGTTGTTGGAGTAATCCCGACGGCTTCGGTATTCGACTTTTACCTTAGCATGGTAAGACATTTGCTAACGTGACGTGGCAATCTCCGCTTTCATGTTCGCCACCAATAAAGCTTCTTAAGATCTTGATACATCTTATCCGATCCTGGATGAATAGAATACTTTGACTTATGCGACTCATGCATAATCAATTCCCGTATTCCGCCATACAATGGAACCCACATTCTATCCTTGAAACATAGTACTCCATCTGCTCTCTTTACAAAACCGTTTGCATTTTCGGGCATACCATAAAGCTTTTCACTTGGTCGGTTTTCCTCCTTAAGTGCCTCGACTTGTGCTTCATGGATTTTCGATGGTAAAGGAGAAATAATCGTCATTCCCAATGATCGAACTCTTAAAGGTTTAGGCCTCTTTCCGACTAAGAGCATCACCACAACATTGGCTTTTCCCGGGTGATACTTGATTTCACAATCATAGTCGCCGAGTAACTCCAACCAACGACGTTGTCTCATATTAAGCTCCTTCTCGATCAAGAATATATTGCAAACTCTTGTGGTCGGTAAACACAATTGCACTTGGTACCGTAGAGGTAGTGTCTCCAAATCTTGAGTGCAAAACTACGGCTCCTAACTCGAGATCATGAGTGGTGTAGTTCTTCTCATGAGTCTTAAGTTGTCGAGAAGCATACGCTATCACCTTCTCGCTTTGCATTAAAACGCCCCAAGTCCTTTATGCGAAGCGTCACAATATACAACAAAGTTCTCAATGCCTTGGTAGTGCTAAAATCGGCAGACCGCAAAGCTTTTGCTTCAACAACCTGAAAAGCAACTTGTTTCTTTCCCCACTGCATTTCTTGTTTTTCGTGTCAACTTGGTCAAAGGTCTCGCTATCTTGAAAAACCTTCGATGAACCTTCGGTAATACCCGGCTAGTCCTAGAAATTGTCAATTTCAGAGGATTCGTTGGAGTAGCCCAATCTTTCACGGCTTCAATCTTTGCGGGATCAACTTGTAGTCCTTGACTATCAATGATGTGACCAAGAAATTGCACTTTGTGGTTCCAAAATCACACTTCAAAACTTGGCATACAACTTCTCATTCTTGAGTAGCCTTAAAATCGTCCTTAAATGCTCTTCGTGCTCTTCTTTGCTCTTTGAGTAGATCAAGATGTCGTCAATGAACACTATAACAAACTTGTCCAAATACGGCTTACAAACTCTATTCATAAGATCCATGAATACCGCCGGTGCATTAGTCAATCCAAACGGCATCACTTGAAACTCGTAATGACCGTAACGTGTTCTAAATGCTGTTTTCGGAATATCCTCTTCCCGAACTCGAAGCTGATGATAACCCGAACGAAGATCAATCTTGGAATAAATACTTGAACCTTGCAATTGATCAAATAAGTCATCAATTCTGGGGAGTGGGTAACGATTCTTCACCGTTAACTTGTTCAATTCTTGATAATCTATGCACATTCGGAAGGATCCATCCTTCTTCTTCACAAACAAGACCGGTGCTCCCCAAGGCGAGGAACTCGGCCTAATGAATCCTTTGTCTAGAAGCTCTTGCAATTGATTAGACAACTCTTGCATTTCGGATGGCGCTAAACGATACGGTGCTCGTGCAATCGGTGCAGCTCCGGGCACTAAGTCAATTTGAAACTCTACTTGACGTGCCGGTGGAAGTCCCGGTAAATCCTCGGGAAAAACTTCAGAAAATTCACGGACAATAGGAACATCTTCAAGTCGCTTCTCCTCCGACTTTTTCTCGGTTACATGGGCTAAGAAAGCAAGACAACCTTTCTTAATGTACTTCTCCGTTTTGATAACCGATATGATACTAATTCGAGTTCCACTTCGTTCCCCACGAATAATCAAAGTTTCGCCGTTGTAGGGAAGATGTACAACTTTCTCATCACAAATGATCTTTGCGCGATGCTTAGATAACCAATCCATGCCTATGACGACGTCAAAACTACCAAGCTCTACGGGCATGAGGTCTATGTTGAAGGATGATTAAGAAAATTGAATGTGCAACCGCGAACAATGGTGTTGGTGCTAACTAAATTACCATTAGCTAATTCGACAATGTATGATGTATCTAAGGTGGTTGGTTTAATGTTGAGCAAAGGTGCAAATGCATTGGACACAAAACTTTTATCGGCACCGAATCAAATAAAACCAAGCGTAACGATTATTGAGAAGGAACGCATCGTAATGACATTCGGGTCCTCCCTATCTTCTCCGCCTCCAATGACGTAAACCCTTCCTTGAGCCATACCTCCTTGATTCGGATTTGCTTGATTCTTTCCCTTCTTGCAATCCCTCTTGTAGTGTCTAGTTTCCCCGCAACCAAAACATGTAACCTTTGGTGCCGTGCAATCCCTAGTACGGTGGCCAACTTTCTTGCAATTCTCACACGGATCAGGACATCGACCCGGATTGTGGTGACTCAAACACTTATTACATTTCGGCAAAACCCCCGAATATCCTTTTCCTTCTTTTTGACCCGCGGCATAAACCTTAGCAACCTCTTGCCTTTTGGGTGGTTGTTGAGTAGCATTCCTACCCCTAGTGTTATCCCACTTGCGCTTATTGTTGTTGCTATTGTTGTTGTTGAAGTTGGCTCGGTTGTTGTTGTTGAAACGGTTGTTGGGGTTGTTGTTGTTGTTTCGGTTGGTGGTGGTGTACTTACCTCGCTTCACCACTTGTGCCATCAACTTCTGAGTCACTCGAATAGCTTCCTCGATTGTTTGGGGATCGAATGAAGTCACATCTCCTTGAATCACTTCGGGAAGTCCCCCGATAAAAGCCTCTAGCAACTTCTCGTTATCCGATACCATCGACGGGCATAACGCGGCTAATTCCTGGAATCTCCGAATGTAAGTGTCGATATCATAACCAACAGTGACTAATTCATAGAACTCCGTCTCTAACTTTTTGACTTCCGTTCGAGGACAAAACTTCTTAGTCACCAAACCCTTAAATTCCTCCCACGTAAGCTTAAAAGCATTCTCCATACCAATCGGTTGAGCGTATGAATTCCACCATGACAACGCTCCATCGAGTAAAGTGCTCGTAGCAAACTTAACTTTACTGTCATCCGGACAGTTACAAAGCAAAAACACCGATTCCAACTTTTCAAACCATCTAACCATTGCTGTTGCTCCCTCGGTACCTCGAAACTTAGTGGGTTCACCACTTTTGAAATCTTTGTACGAACATTTCTTAACCCCACATCCTCCGGCATTACCGGTTCGTGACTAATCTAGCGGCTTCAGCAGTGACGCCGGCCTCAAATGAGAAGCAGCCCATCGCTTCCTTTCGACTCTTAGAGCATTAGCAATGCTATCATTCACTAACCACGAATTGTTGCTTGGGTTATTTCAACTGTAGCTTTCTTCGGTGCCATAACTCTTCAAAATCACAAGATGAAACAATCATGAGAACTTGTAAGTAGAAACAACCATCATACAAATATATCCACAACCACAACATGCATAAAGATAAATGGAATCACAACGGAACAATAATGAAATATCACAATATAATCACAACACACGTGGATAATATACATGAAAATTTCGGCCTACATGGACCGATATCATACATAATAATAACCATTCCTACATAGTAGAGTCAATACTTGATATATTTGTTTGTACAACAATCAAAAGACAACAAGTTCTTTAAACTACGCCACACACCTTGTGACTAGGATAATAATGGTCAAAACCATACATGACAAAGTCTACATAAGGCACCTCATGGTGCTCATGGCTCTACCACGGAGATCACGAACACTGGTAACCAAACTATCCACCAAACTCCTCAACTCATCCATCCGACCGCAATGTAACAATACGCTCACGGGCTAAAGACAACTCCGTGATCGACTCAGAACTCATCTCGTGCCATATCGGCTCTGTCGAACAACTCGGGCATCTCCCGCCTCAACTCCGTGATATGCTCTCTATCCTCTATCTGTCTATCTTTGAATACTCGATGAGATAAGTCAATGCAAACCCTACCTAATATCAAACCTCGACCTCCTCAAAGAATGGGCTCAATCCTATCTACCGACGGTTCGCAACTGTCGCGTCAAACTATCAATCGGATCTGCCGAGCATCAATACGGGCTCTTAATGCCTCGATAGAAGGGTCGTGCGTGGCAACGGCCCTAGAACTCTCGCCTAACTCAAATCTAGCGGGTGGCTCGGGCTCGAGATTTGGTGTAGGGATATCGAAACGAGCACGCTTTTTGGGCGGCAAGTCCGTCAGAGGTAAAGGATCTCTAAGGAAATATGATGATGATGGTGATGATGGTCTTTGGCGGTGGTCTTTGGTGGTGGTGATGGTGCGAGCAACGGGTTATGAGCTGGGCTAACGTGAGGAGTGGGTGCGACTTCGCCCTCCTCGAAGGGTTCGGTCTCAGTGTCGGTCATGATCAGTGGGAAGGCTGGAGTAGAACCAATGGAAGATACGATCTCAGTGGAATGTGATGAATCATCATCCATGATGGGGTTAGCTGGAACATCATCCGAGCTAGAGTCCGATGAAATGGTGATAGGGTGAGAATCTGAAGACATGTCTGTGACAACCGATGTGAAATAAACGTAAATAATCTCGAACAAAGTGTAAGTGAATCCGCATGATAACAATAAATATGTACTATGATGAAATGATGAGATGCTATGATAATGTAGCTATAGTCTAGGGTCAATGATGCAACCTAGTTCTCTATAATGAAGCTCGTACCAATCATCACACCCCAATTTACTGTTTTGCGGTGGAATGGAATTTCGGGATTGACCGTCATAGCACCACATCACGGTTATATTGAGCGACCTAAAGTGTCGTTTAAAACACATCGTTGGATATTTCATAAAAACAATCGTAGTACAACATCGGTCCCAAAAGGTTTACAACGTTTGCGTAAATACAAATATGTTACAAATCCAAACGATGTTTTGAAATAAAGTGCCATAATGTACATAATGTAAGTCGACGCCGCGACTCAAAATGTAGGTCCCTAAACCATGTCATGATGAATGCCTCGATTACACGAAAATACATTGCTAAAAACGGTCAACAATAATGTTGGTGAGAAATCATAGGTTTATGTAAATGTTTTATACGACTACACAAGTATAGACCATGCATGACAATCCATCACGTAAAAATAATGTTACAATTGCTCTAAGCCCATGACCCCAAACTAGACTGTTCAATAATGTATGCCCTGCAGAGTGTTTGCCGACAACTCCGTAATGTAATCAAATGAAATGCATCCGTTTGCTCGGTTGGGATTCACCAACCCGGATGGGCGTCACCTCGATAGATCTATCCACTCATCCTCGCTTCAAAGATTAACGGTTCATGTTCAAGTAATGGGGACTTTCAAATTGGCAAATGCGGTAACTTAAGCAATGTAATTGAATTTAACATACTTGGTATCGTACAAAAAAAATGTAGTGCAATGTATTCTCCCGTGGGTTTGAAAATAATCAAAGCATGTAAGCGGGCTATGAAAACTCACTTGGATAAACCGGAATAACGGCAAAAGTGAGTACACCGAGGTTTAATGTAATCGTCAACCGGGACCTATTACGAATGATATGATATGTCATGAGTTGCAATGTAATGTTATGCATGCACTTCGTATGTTATTTATACCATTTACGGGTTTTGAAAATATTACTCGTCGATTTAAAAATACTCTTTTGACGCCTTGACCCTTCAAAATAACTTTACATGTTTTTACGTCAAAATGTCATCCTACAATGGTTTTATAATGATTTTGGTGAAATTACCACTTTTCGTCGCAAAACAATGTTGTCGGAAAAATCATGAAATTAACAAAATGGCTCGGAAAAGTAGTCGTAAAATGGTGTACGTCGATCGTTAGAGAAACGAACTCGACGGTTTTGGAAAGTTTGTATCGATATCTAAAAGTTTCATTCAGAGTTTTCGTCAAAAGGTCTCGATCATAAAGATATCAAGGGTTAAAGATGGTGGTTTTGCTAATTGTGTGAAAATGAGTTTCGCCAAGTTTGAACATCCGTAATTAATTTAATATAACTCCGCTTTACAAACAAATTTTTGTTTTGAAAAATATGGCCGATTTAACTTGATTTCACTAGAAGACATTTTGTTCCAAAAGTTTCACATCATGGTTAAAAGCGCCGCAAACATGGACGTTATGACTACTAAAATACTTGTATCGTAAAAATAATATAGATTTTCGAAAATAATAGTTACGGCAACTTTATAAAAGCGTGCATATCTTTGTCGTTTTAAACCGCTTTCACGATAATACGTCCTTAGCTTCGTATCGAAGTAAACTAATATATTTTTGACAAGTCGAAATAGTTTGTGAAGCTTAAGGCTCGTTTTTGACCCGAAAATACTAAAAACTGCATGCTGAATTTTCAGAAAAATAATACGTTTCGTCGTCAAACTTTAAAAATCCATAACTTCTTCGTTATAAGTCCGTTTTTATCCGTTCAAAAAGCCACGGATTCGTTTTAAAGTATATTTTCTAAATATCAAGGCCAAAATGTCGTACCAACAGTAGGTTTTTCCAGAATTTCGAATTAAGGACAGAACATAAAAATATACATATCGAAAATAGTTTTTCTCGGACAAAACCTATTCTAATCCCTTCAAATCAACTCCAAAGCTAATCTAATCCTACCATACACCTTCTTAGGGTGTCATGGGTTCCTAATCACCATCAAGACCAAAGAATACCATGGGAATAATTATAGGATGACTATAAATATATATATAACTCAAAAATCATAAGAAAAATGGTATAAATCACATAACATGCATATAAGCTCCAAAAATGAAAAGAAACATATGAAATGATAATGAAACTTGAAAATGAAAGAAATATGCTTACTAGTGATAATGAAGAGGTGAAAGTAACAAGGATTAAACTTAAATATCCTTGGTTTTTATTTCAAAACCATATAAAGGATATAACTAGGTTGTAAATACACTTGATTTTGCAAAAATCTTGATCCCTATGGAGCTTGATGTTGTGACCGGTTTTGAAGAGGCCAAAGAAAAGAGAGAACTAAAATTTACTAACACTTGAAGACTATGTGTAGTGAATGAGTGAAAATGTAGTAAGTTAGACTTATGTATTATCATTGGAGACAAGATATTATTAGAACCATGCCTCATTTAAAACACACCCTCCCCCTTGGCCGGATTTTAGGGGAGGGTTGTCTCTCCAATAAATTTTTTTTTTTTTTTTTTTTTTTTTTTTTTTTTAACTTGTAACTTGTATTATTTTGTATAGAAAGTGTAAGTAAAATATAAGTTAAATGAATGTAAAGGTAAATGGTAGAATTTTGGCACAAGTAAATTTTGAATAGGTCAAAATAGATTGTAATGATATAATAAAATTGTAAAAATACTTTCCTTGTGAAAATTGAGTGATAAAATAATTATCGTAAAATTTTTAAGAAAACGACGTAATAATTTAATTTTTAACGATTTATATACGAAATAAATTTCAAAACACAAGGAAAACTAAAAATATAGTTTTTATAAACTAAATGTAAGTTTAAAAATACCTCGGGATCATTTTTGAAAATAATGGATTAAATATACAAAATAAAAACTCACGCGATAAAGATTATTAAATATAAAAATTACGCGTTGAAGGTGAAATGAAATGTCGTGAATGTACTAATGAGATGCACATGATGTCAATGAAATGTAGACTAATCATAGTCCATATGAAATGTACGTGATGTTATGATCATGAATTCGCCGCTAAACCTCCAAGGTTACGCGAATTTGAAACAAGTAAACCAAGTTTACTAAAAATGTTGAAATAATGAGACATGAATCGTGTCGAGAAATGACCTGAAAGTACGGGTTGTCACATGAGCAGTACTAATTGGCCTAACAGTATTAACAATTTTAAAGCCAGATTTCAAAAGAACTGCTCTTGGAGTCATTTGGGTGTAAGAGCTTGGGTGAGAATGTTTAGAATTAAAGTCATTCACCCTGGTAAAACCATTCCCATATACCATCTTTTCCCTATGATGATACTTACAATATTCCTGCAGATGCATAAAACTTCCACATACAATGCATGATTCGTTATACCTAACAAACTAATCTCCTAGTTGCTGTGATTTTTGATTATTCCAATTCCTTTGGTTCTCGATCCGTACCAAACCGCAGTCGAGTTTTATCACTCCTGCCGCCTACCACTCATGAATGACCGACCGTAACAAACTTAAAACGGCTCAAGCACGAACTCAATGAAGATCTGGGAGTATAGGGTTTCCGGTCGTTATGTCCCAATGAGCTATGCAATGGATCACCAAACGAAAGTGATCGAGAAATTTGAGCGGAAAAGAGATCCGATTAGATTATAACTACGTAAAAGCCAACAAATTACAGAGGCTTAAATGCAAATTAAAGAAAGTTAAAAGATAAAAATATTAAATAAACGCTATCACTATTTTTAAAATTGATGAACGTTTAAAACTTAAAACTTACGTTTAAATAAAATTACGTAAACGACAAAATAAAAAGTGAGATCTAAGAAATAAAAGTCCTAAAAATATGAAAATGACATTTTACAAACCTAATGATAAAAGAAAATATTTAGAAAAAGAAAATTATTTTTATAACTAATTATCTAATTATTATTAATTAAAAACTATTTTAACTATTTAATAATAACCTAAAATACAAGAAAATAGGAAATAAAGCTAGAAAAATAAAATTATGACTTGAAAAAGTCTAAAATAACAAAAGAGAATTTTCAAAACTATTTTTGTATTTTTTTGATTATTTTTGTATTTTCTAGGAATTAAAAACTATTAAAAACTAATTAAATTATTTAAAAATATAAATTTAACTAAGAAAAATCTAGAAAAATATTTTTTTGACTTTTTATATTTATCTAAACTTAAAAAAAATGAAAAATTATTTTTTTGAGACTTTTCTTAATTTTTTGTATTAAATACTATTTAAAAAGTGCTAAAAAGTAATTAAAATGCAGAAAAATAGCAAAATGACTTGGAAAAATATGAAAATTTCAGGAAAAGTCTAAAATATTATGAGGAATCTAGGAAAAATGGAAAAACAGGTGGTTGTGTGTGAGAAATTGCAACTGCTATGCCAAGGGCTTATAAATAAGCACTTAAAATAAGCAAGTGAACACCCAAGGCCACCCAACTGAAACAGAAGCAATATTATGCTAAAAGAACCTAAATGCAACAGATATTACACAAGCTTTAACCTCTGATCAACAAGCTCAACAGATTTGAGGTCTTGACTAATAAGCTAAAAACAGTTGTGAGGGTGCTTCTTTGGACATGAAAATAAGCACTCAAGATAAGTTGAAATTGAAAACCAACAAATGGAACTTGAACTAGACCCGGTGAGACCTATTAAACCAAAAGGAGCCTTGGACAAGCTCTCAAGAGCTTGTTACAAGAGTCTGAAGACCCTGTCTTGCACTCGGTGTTGATTGAGTCTATGCACGTGGCAATTATGCCCATATTGAGCAAGTGATTATGAGGCTTATAAAATTAACAAAATCCAAAAAATCACCATAAGAAATTAGACCAGTGGAAGTTTTTAAAACCACAAGATTCACTGAAATTGACTCAAAAATGAGTCCAAGAAAAATCCCTCTAGATTGGCTTGATTTTCACCATTTTGACTTTTAAAGCAGAAATGAAATGTTGACCAAATTGAAATTTGAAGACAATTTATGGACTGATATCAATGTGTTATGATGAAATAAACCTACTGCAATCTATATCTATGTATTTTGAACACAAAATAAGACTTGGATTTTGTAAAAACTCAACAGATAAGTGATTAAGACATATATGGTGAAGTTTTGACTTAAGCTGCTCTAGGGTGCAAATGGGTAACTGAATTGGTTTCAATGGAGCATAACAAGCTTAGGACTACAAGACTTATCCACTGAACATACCTAAAAATCAGTTAGCACAGCAATTCCAAACACCCTTAATACCAACTGATTTGTAATTAAAATGAGCTAAACACTAAACCAACTTGTATTAATGATCAAACTGAGTCCAACTGACCTAAGTACAACTATTTAAACAGGTTTGAGCAGTTTATGACCACAGATACAAGTACAAACAAAAATTGCAAACTAAATTGAAATTGAAAATGAGATATCTTACTCACATGTCCAGCTAGTGTTGCAGGCTAAACCAAACCAAAAACTACTCTAACCTAATCTATTCCAACCCCAAAGCAAGCTGCATCAACCCAAATTCCCAAAACCAAGCCAATTTCACCCAGTTTGACTTTTGTTGACCTTGATCCAATATTGCTTGAAATGGATGCATAAGCTTACAAAAAGCTTTGACAAGCTGAAATAAACTTGAGTGAACTATATATAAGCTATTAAAAGCTTTAAAATAAGATTTGAAAACTCAATTTTTCAACAGTGAGTATTAAAGCATGGAACTGAAATGAAACTTTAATTAAGGACTTGAAAACAGATTACAATGATAAAATCACTTGAGTTTTGATCATAGAAACAAAAGATTACATATTTTAAGCTACACTAATACATTGATAAAAAAAAACGACATTAAAGAAATTTTTAACTAAATTCTACTACTCTTCCATCTCTCCTCTTGCTTCTTTATTATATTCCAAACTTCTTACCACTTGTTTCTGAGCAGATCCCACCTTCTTTCATGTCCATTGGATGAGTTCAAGCAATATTGGCCATAGGATCATATTTTGGCGGGAAATGGTTATGACCTGTTGGGAAGGTTGAGTGTGATGAGGGTGGATGCATTTAATGATTTTTGTAGTTTGGTGAGGTGGAGGGAACAAGGGAAGGTGGGGATTGAGGTGGAGGAGAGGTGAGGACAGGAGAGTTGCAGAGGTTGAGTGTGAAGAAGAAGAAAAGAAAAAAAGGCGGGTAAAGGGGTTGGGTTTGACCAGTGGTTGACCGGGGTAATAATAGAAGGGGTTTCAAAATGGTAAAGGTCCAAAGGCTATGGCAGGGGGGTCACAAGGGTTATTGGCAGGGTCCATTTGTGTTTGTGACAAGGCCAATAGGTGCAAAGAGTTAATAATCACAAGGACCTAGTTGCAATTTCTGAAAAATACAAGGACCTATTCTGCCAATTATGCAAAGTTGATCCAAGGGCTGAAATTGACAAGTGTCAATAGTACAAGGACCAAAGCTGACATTTTCAAATTTTCCAAGGACCATTTTTGCCAATTTTTAAACTTGGAGGACCAAACTTGTAATTTCTCAAAACTTTTGATATTTTTCACCAAAGGACTAATTTTGACAAGTTATGATTTTAAAAGGACCTTTGGTGATTTTTCTTTTGAAATTTTGGCTCGTGGACTATTTCGACAACTTTTGAAACTTGGGGACCTAAAGCGCCAATTATGCAAACTTAGCTTATTTTTCATCCGATTTTGAACATTTTGCATCCGAAACATATAAAATGCAATTTTGGAATATTTTCGAGATTTTGATGCATTTCGAGCATTTTAAACGTTTTGCGAGTTCAGATTGACCCAAAATGATGAGTATTTACACACTCATCATTCCCCCTAGGACTGGATGATCTACCTCTAGACCTATACATCTCATCATACTTGACTGTGTTCCTAAATGGTTTTTCATTTAGTTAAGGTTGGACAGTCTCTACATGTGAAACAAACTTAGTTTCATCATCTGAAGAAGCCTTGACTTGTGAGGTATCAGAAGAATCCTTAACATCACTAGTCACTTCTATATCAACCTTTTTAGGACCATAGTGCATTTCAGGTTCTTTGAATTCCTCTATACCTATGCTAGCCAAGTAAAACTTAAGGGGTTTGTATAAACCAGTGGTTGGTGGTTCAACACTATTGTACCCTATACTCTTTCCTGGTCTAAGAAGTTGAGCTTCTATGATCTTATGTGAACATTCTTTTGAATAAGCATACCTGTCCACATTAGCTTGAATGTTATCCTTTTCTAGCTTAATTTTATCTAAATCAGTTTTAAGCCCAGATATTTTAGCATCTTTATACAACATGTCTCTCTTAAGTACTGCAATCTGTTCATTCAAAGCTTTCTCATTTTCCTTGTAGAAATCTAATTGTTTTTCTACAGAGGCTAATCCTATCTTATAATTAGTCGAGTTGTACTCAGATTGATTTAGTTCTATCCTTAAATTATCATACTGAGTTTTTAAGGATTCATAGTTATTTAGAAAACTTTTAGTGCAAGATTTTTCATTGTATACCTCTGAGTCTGAAAACGCCAACAAGGCGATATTGGGATGAGCTGCTTCTTCATCAACCATGTAGCTCCAGTCAAACCCAACTCCATTAATGGCTACCATTGCCTTGGAAGATTACTCTTCCCCATTAGTTGTTCTGCTCATGTTTCTACCATCCTGAGTCATTGGGTTCCTGCACTCCCTAGCAAAATGTCCCATCTTTCTACAGTTGTAACATTCGACTTTGGATTTTTCAAAGCCAGCAATTTCATTATTGTGGATGGTAATTTTCTTCCCTGTCTTCTGGAAGAACTTCTTTACCCTCATACTCAGAAGTGCCACCTGCCACTTAATATCCATCTCTTCCAAGTCATCCTCATTAATCTGATCCAAGTCACCATGTACTACCAGAGATCTAGTGGGTTGACTGGCTAGGAATGCATAAATGGTGGCATCACTAAGGCTAGTCGTGTTAACTTGTAAGCCAGCAGTACCAATATTAGTACTAGCAGTACTAAATCTAATGACATCATTGGTACTGCTAGTGCTTGGTTGAGCTATAAATGCCATATTCTGTGAGTCTGAGCTTGAAGTTCGAGTGGTGGTTTTCTTAACTTGTTGCTCAACAATTTTAAAATTGTTGTACAGATCAACAAGAGCCATTTTTTCAAAGTCTGGCTTGTTGCTCTAGACAACTACATGGGTGTTCCACTCACTTGGTAGGCTTCTCATGAACTTAGAGTTTCTCATCTTCTACAGAGATGTCCACACCCAGGATGGCCAATTTACTAACAATCTTTTGAAGCCTATTATATACAAAATTAAGAGATTCTGCACTTGTTGCACTAAATTTTTCAAAATTCTGCTTCAAAAGAGTCTTCTGGGTATTTATGGTGGCTTCATTCCCACCAAAACTTGCTTCAATAGCTTCAAATAATTTCTTTGCATCCTGATGTTTGTTGAAGGTCAGCAAATGTTCATCAGGGAGAGCCATAAGCAGCAAGCTTCTAGCCTTCAGATCATTCTTTCTTTAGCCTTTTCATCATTAGATGTAGGCTTAGGAATAGTTAGAGCCTCTCCATCTTTTCCTACAATGGGCACTACTTTGAAAGAATTTCCAGATTCAATGATCTCCCAAAGATTGTAGTCCAGCATTAGAAAGTACTGCTCAATATTGATCCTCCACATCTCATGTTTGCCCTGCTTCAACTTGGGAAACTTTGCAGCAGCATGAGACTGGTTGTTTTCTAATTCCATTGCCTCTTTGTTGGAACAAACTTCTTCTAATTCATAGTTTCAAATACACAAGCTCTGATACCACTTGTGAGTCCCAAACTTTGGATCTACTTAGCTTGTATGAGTGTGTTGCTTTGGATGATTCCAAAACAACTATGATTGAAACAAAGCTTGATGCTAACAAGTATGCGGAAACTGTTTGATAACACTTAGAAGAATGACCAATGAAACAGTAATAATGCAATGGAAAATGTAATAACCAAAACGCTTCAATATTATTTATTAACAATACGGATACTCTAGCTTGTATCAGGGTATACAACCTTGAAGCTTTTCACAGAATGAGATGTGTCTAAGTATAACCTAGGATCTCCTTTTATAGTCTAAGGAGTCCTTTACAAGAAAACTATTCATTAACTACGTATATCTTCTAATTACATAGAATATATTCTATTACAACCTTCACACATCTTTCCAAAACTAACACCAGTACTAACCTAAACTAGCAAGATTAATCGCTATAATTAGCAAGATTAAGTTGTTAGTATTTGCAATGGCAAGATACTAACTTATACCTGCAGTACTAAGTGTTTGGTCTTCTATTTCCCAACATTAAACGAGAATCATTTAATCTTATTAGACTTTGACTAGGACTAATGGAAACTATTTCGTAGTTTTGAATGATTGAAACCTTAGTTTGAACCCTCGTTTAATAACTACACCAAAAACTGACCATGTTTAACTTCTGGCCCAAGGACCCCTTCAACAACAAGGACGAACCCCTCACCGCCTGATCCGTGGGTGTCTGGGATTAGTATAACAGTCACAATAAATACAGCTCTTAAAAATTAAAAACACATACGAACCAAGTTCACTCCCAACTCCATTCAACTCACAATTTGGGAAATTACTCCATCAAATCTTTGTTCCTAACAATCTTGTAAGTAGGGTGGTAATGAGCCGAGACGCTTCTGAAGCTCGAGATCGGATCGTTAAAAAGCTCGAACGAGTCGAGCCTAAACGAGCTTGAGCCCGAGTCGAGCCTAAATTGCAGCTCATTTATTAATCGAGCTCAAGCCCGAGCTTTACACACAAAGCTCGTTTGGGCACGCGAGCCTAAAAAAGCCTAAGCGAAATTATAATATTGTAAGTATTAAACATATATACGAGTCGAGTTCGAGATCATTAACGAGCTCAATAAAGATATATTACGAGCCGAGTTCGAGCTCGAGCTCAATCCAAGCTTTAACTTCTCTTTGCCAAATCTTATAAATGAGTCGAGCTCGAGGCGAGCCCGAGTCTATATAACATATCACAAGCCGAGCTCGAGCTTAAAGTTTAAGGCTCGAAATGAGCCAAGCTCGAGCTCGAGATTTTAAAACTTAAATGAGCTGAGCTAGAGCTCTGGCAGGCTCGGGCTCGGTTCGGCTCGTTTCTACCCCTACTTGTAAGTACTTTCATAACTTTCTTCTCTTGATTCTGAGTCTAGGGTTCTTATTTTAAGCACAAAATCAAACTTGGGAATTTTATATTTTCTTGAACAAATCATGAAGTACATTTTCTAATTACATAACTAATCATGTTTCCCTTAGTTAGGAATTGCATCTTATAGTTAATAAAATCGATTTGCTAAATACCCCATGTTAAATTTCTGTAAAAATTTATCACAATTAGGATATACAATTTTTATACATAGTTTATATAATTTTTTTTTAAAACATCATATGCATATGTCTTTTGAATGCTAAAGGGAATACATAACTAATATGTACTTTTGGGTACATTCAAATGAAGATACACCGACTTAGGAGCGTTTGAGTTATCTCTTTGATATCATTATATTTTAAATTTTTAAGGAGTCAAGATAACCGCACTTCCACATAGTCTTCATATAGGCACACACTAGAACATTATATCAAAATCTATTTTTGTTTTGATTTTACTAAAGCCTTGATTATTTTTTGTCTAGGAATGAAAATGCCAAACGCCAACACTTATGATCACAAAGACACAGTAGCTTACATACCTCCCATCAAAGGAGTAAGGTACTCTCAAAAGAATAAGTTTAAATCTTTAAGGCAATAGAAAACTGATACTTTCATGAGGGTAGAACCATACACCCATCTTTTCTAGAAAACACCAACTTGTTTAAGATTTAGCTATAATCAATTTCGAGTATCTTCTAAACATTGATGAACAAATTTTTCCTTGAGTTTTTCTCGAATTCTATGCTAGCGTAGTACTCTAAAGTGACGATGATGAACTTATGTCCATTTACTTGAAAGCAAATAAACAACAATTTCATTTAACTCTCTGTGACTTTGCTCAAGTCCTCAGACTTCATTGTGTAGGAGCATGCATCTACACAGATGGAGGTCTCTTTCTACTATCGACTCAGCCTTTGCTCGTGGTACTCCCTACCAAACTCCCTTAGTTGACAAGGAAATCATTTGAGATCATTTTTTCTTTCCACGAGTACAAACTACTCGAAGAAAATGTTCAGGTAAGGAAATCAATAGAGATCCATTTGCCATGCAACTAAATGAATTTCGCCCTCAATATAAGAAATGGGAAGAAATTATTATGACAAATGTTTTGTGCACCATCAAAAATCGTGATCATGTCAATGTTCGTCTTTCCTACATGCTTTATAGCTTTTCAACTTGTTAACCCTTCAATCTTTCCCACTATGTCGCCAAAAGAATGGCAGACATACCCACTCTTGGGACTATGGCTCTTCCATATGGCATGCTTCTCACTCGTCTCTATAGGACATTTGCACCAACTTCACCAAATACTAGGGGAGTTTTTCTTGACTACTCCTTCGTTGATCATGTCATGGTACCTTTGAGTGACAAAAAGGTGTCTACGACCAATTCTAAAGGAAAGCATCCTCATCCTCCAACTTCCGCATCCTCATCCAATAGCTCGGAAGATGGACTTCCAAACTCAAAGCTCCATCCTCTTGAATACCTTAGGGAACTCCCTAGACTTGAACAACCATCGGAAGAATTTAAACAATCAAAGGGAATATGGAAGTGCTTTGGAAGATACCTCACCAAAATAAAAAAATAAAAAATAAAAAACTCGACAAGCTTTGAGATTTTTATGAGTGTTTGGTACAAGCTTAAAATAATGATGTATTTAGTATTATATAGGATGTTAACTTGGTACTAAACTATTATGTGAACTAAACTCTTGACTTGCAGGTAGATAACATCGTTATGTTATCAATTTCCACTTATTCGCTTTCTTTGAATTTTCTATATATATTTTTGTTAGATAATCTATGTATATGTAAATACCCATTATAAAGCATGATCCTCTCCCACAAACATGTTTCACACACTTATAAATTAGTTTTACGGGATTAGAATGGGTCATGATGGGAAAGGTCCTATGTGGTAAAAACCACAACAGAGGACCACGATTCACAAGGACCCCTTTTTAGGGGCCCGCCCCTTTGGAAAAAGGGCTTCACCAGCTTGAACATCAAAGCACATACATTTTTTTAAAAACCCACACTTTTAATTGTCCATGTCATGACCTTAGTAATTTTTCTACTTGTCTTACAACTCCTTAGGATCATATGAACTAGTTTGAAACAAAAAAATAGCATTTTTTCACCAAAATTTGAATTTTCTTAAAAAGGAGTCAAAGATCCCTTCCAGATAAAAGAAGGACCCCTAAAAAAGGGTCCTCAAGATCTGTGGGTCACTGAGGAGAAATTTTGTAATCAAATTTACCGCCATTTTAAACCTTTTACTCAACCTCATTTCATTAGATTGACTTCCCAAATGACTTGACAACGTCCTAACTTTTCCCAATAATTAGGAATAGCAAAATCGTAGTGGATTCTCATTTAATTCTTGCACAAATTACCACAAATTATTCAACATTATAAATTTGAGGTCATGTTCTTCATTTTTCACCACACCTCTTCTTAAGTCTCTGTGATTCCTAGTAACTTTTAAGTATCTCCACAAATGACAAAATCCACACACTCTTCATCATCTAGTAGATCATCCTGAAGGACACCAAGAATAAGTGTTCATCCATGTTGCTTTGTGAACCTCAACTCTTCGTTAGACTCATCACCAATCAACATCTCATAACCAATCCATGATGATATGGTCATCAACTTAAGCACTCCTACCACTCAACCAAGATCACCAACTCCAGTAGCAACAACTCCACCTCTTAATAAGACTCTAGTTGCAACAAATCCACCTCCTGCTTCGTCTCAACCACCTAGATCACCTTCACCGAAAACACCTAACCTTGAACCACTTGAACTCTTCACCAATCCACAAACATCTCCTCATCTGTTTATGGATTCTCTAGAAGACCTACCACCAAGATCCAACAATCCACCACCAATGCTATCTTTTGCATGCATTGAGCGTATTGCTCATGAACCACCATGTCCGTCATTTATGCCAGATGAAATGTTTCTTGATCAACTTCAACACCAACCTCAACCTTTTCTTCCAACATATAGGGAAATTGATGATTTGGTATGATTTGAACCTCCAAACACACAAGAACGTCATGAAATCGTTCATGAAATGGATGGTCTCTATACATTCTCAAATATGGTGGACTCCTACATCTAAGAGGCAATGCATCTCCGACAAACCTTACATTCCACCTCAACCATTGCACCACCCAATCCACAAAATGCTCAAACCACCATTGCACCACCACCACCAACTACACATCATGCTCCACCATCCGATCTCAATCCTCTCTCTTGTACACATTGTGAAAGGACCGCTAGAATGAGTGAAAGAACCTGAATCATGGTCCATGAGCTTCATGAAATGAGGTTCATCCTCAATCACATTCTTGAGCGACTTCAAGCCATTTCCCATCCTCCACAGCTATAAAATTCACAATGACGGAAGTTGTCAAGTCTAACTACCTTAGGACTATCTTTAACTTTTAAGTTAATTCTATTTCTAAATTATTTTAAACTTTTTGCATTTTATGTTTTCATCATCAAAATCATTATTATTGTCCTCACATTATGAAATTATTCATAATGTACTTTTACACAATATATGATGTTTGATTCTTATTGTGGATTGTGATTCATTATCTTTATTTTGTTTCGTATGGATTGATTGAATATCTATTCTTTATAATATCTATTGTGGATTGATGACATACCTTTGATCTCAAATGTAATTCTTATTCTTGGTCTTATGTTTGACCTTGAATATTTGTAAATCCAACCTTTGTTTTGTAGCTTACAAAATTCATTTCTAAATTACTTGGCACCCTAACAAGTGGGATCATTGGCCAAGAGGGAAGAAATTAGCTCGGGCTCATTATGCATTCCGCTTCGCCTCTCTTTCTTTCAGAAAAATGGGGGAGAAAGACTTTAAAATCACATCATTAAACTTATGCACATTTTAATATACTTCAAAATTGAAATCAAAATAAGTTTACAATATTTATAAAAGAAAGTTAAAACTCATATTTTTAAAACACTTGCACATTCTTATCCTCTTGCTTAAAATAAAATTTATGTTTTGTCCTAACAAAAAGAGGGAGATTGTTAATACAAGTATCGCCTAAAAATGTTATTTATATTTTACAATATTTGCTAAATTTTATTGACGATAATAATAAAACTTTAATTACGCAAAGTATAAAATTTGTCAAGTTTTATATACAGTTTCAAGTTTTCTTTCATACCACAAAAGATTTAATTGTATATCATATAGTGTTAATTTAATGGACAAGCGTCATATACACAAGTATTCTTTGTATTTTACATACTTCTAAAAATGTCCATAATATATCAAATTAGTCTTGTATTAGCATATGTAAACAAATTATTTTATACTTACACAAAGTTTAACATATCATTTCTTAATAAACATTTTTCAACTAGTTACATAATACTTTTAACTAATTAACCTTTTTAATACATTTAAATCAAAAATGAAAATGTGTTATTACATCACTACTTGGATCATGCTACCTTGGAAACATCTGAGAATATATCTCACTTAGATCTTGAAAAGATTATGAAAAGATATGAACAAGATTTTAGAAGGTTTTTTGTCAGAGGTCCAAAGACCCCTTTTTATAAAGGGCGGACCTCTTTTTTGGGGTTCGTGTGAACTGCAGACCTCTGAGGTCTATGGCTATAAATAAAAGCCTCAAGTCTTTTGTTTTCTCATTACTTACAATTATAAACTTTTATACCCCCTCTCACTTGTTCATATTGAGTAACTAACTCATTTATATTTGTTTTTAGTGAACTTTTTAAATAGCAAGAAGATCAACATCATCATTCAAGACTTACTAGCTTCAAGAAATTGTTGCAAGTCTTCGTTTGTACATCATACTATATATTGTACTTGTTCATACATCATTGTTATACCAAACCATCATAAATCTCTATAGTAATCGGTTAGTATTTTAGTCCTCAAAATATGTAGTGTGACAAGAATGGTTGTATCCTGGTAAAGAACTCGACATCTAGCTTTGTGTCGTAAATATTGTGTAAGCGACGTGTAAGGTTTTCTCCGCCGGTTAAAGGAGCTTGTTGACTAGTGAAAGGATACTCTCGAGTTGGACACTCGGGGAGAGGAGTAGGGCAAGGAAATGAAGTCCTTGTAGACCGAACCACTATAAATCCTCGTGGTTTGGTTTGATCGTTTCTATCTTTATTTGCATTTTACTTACTGTCATTTTTTGTCAATATATATTAGTCGACCTCACATAAAGTTTTCAAAAAAAAAAAAAAATTAAAAATGATAAAACTATTCAACCTCATTCTAGTTTTTTAAATACTTTTGAAAATAAACTAGATACTAATATGAACACCTTAGAATGAGACGAGAAACATGTTAAACAGTGTTATCTACGTTTTCTAGTGACATAAATCGTAATCCTATGTCCTTAGCATCTCGATTTCAAATTCTTTGCAAATCACCATATTCTTCACGTAGTAATGTTGACAAGTCATTGAGATCATCCGTGTATTTCAAAGGGTTCGCTAACAAAAACCTATACAAGAAATATTTATTAGGATACCAATAGCTATACATTTTTTTAACAAATAAAAAACTCACGTACTATTTTTAAAAAAATCAAAATCTCTTAAACCGTTAATATTTAAGGAAAAACAAATTATTCTATTGTGACGATCATTTAATTATCTATTCGTAGACGTGTATTTTGATATATTTTTGACAAATTTTTTTCCTCATTTTTTTTCACCTTTTTTTTTTCGTTTTATTTTCTTTCTTTTTTTGTTGTTGAAACTTGCTTGATAAATCAGATATGATTTAACACTATTTTTTATGTTCAAGCATTAAAATATATAGCGATATGAACATAACTTTTTATACAAAATTATAAAAGTTCAATTTTTTTTTACTGGAAACTAGAGACTCATTTTCTAACCATATATAACACATTATATTTTGAATTATAAATCAGAGCAGTTAACTCATTAAAGTTGACAAAACACATAAAATAACAAGTGACTAAAACACGTGATCTACATCACATATGATTCTTGCCACATGTAATCTTTATCACACATGGTTATGGAAGTTAACTAAATAAACGGCTCCAATCTAAAAGTCGATATACGATGTGTGTTACATTTTGAAAAGCCGTGAATATGTGTGTTGCATTGCAAAAAGCGGGGAAATTTTTTAAATTCACAAATACTTATGTCAATTATAATATAATTGTTTATTGTTCGAAATTTTAAATTAATGTAAAATCACATGTGATAAATTATGTGAATTTTAATACTATAAAAAACATGAAAAAGATTGAAGAAAAAGCAAAAAAATTTATTTCGGTAAATATATGAAAGCGTATGTCAATAGAAAAGATAACAAAATGCTCGTCACAATGATACAATTTGTTTCGCTTAACTATTAAAGTTAATAAGATATATTTTTTTAATGTGTGTATTTAATCTTTCTTTTTTTCTCCAATAAAAAAATAAATTGCAATTTGTCCTTTAACATGTGAGTAACCTATTGGTGTGTTAATTGACCCTATTATTGGAGATTGATTTAAGCTTTAACATTGATAGTTGTATCACGCTACAACTAATAGCATACTAAGAGAACACGGTGGTGCAATGCACCTACAACACGTTGTTGGGTTTTTTTGGCATCAACGGCTGCGCCATCTTGCACCGATCCCCATGCTAAAACAACGCCATTCGTACTTTCGTTGGTTCATTGGCGACCGTTTTTCGCTTTTTTTTTTCTTTTTTTTTAATGAGTGAGTATTTTGATGATGTGTTATGAGACTCAAATGTACCAATAATAGTTATAGCTTTAGAGGGTGTTTTAATTAGCTTTGGTGTCACACCAATAACAATTATTGGTACACCAATACGCCCACCTCTCTAAACATGTGATATTAGAAAAGATGGAAAACTATTTGACTATAAAAACTTGAGACTAACCTAACTATTGGCTAACTTGGTTCTTACAAAGGTTACATCATTATGTGCACAAAGGTTTTAAGTCTACAATTTTTTTAAAATTAGATTGATCGACAAAATTGAATTCCGTCTCAAGTATATCATTGCTTTGTACTTTTTCTAAGTAACCAAAGGCTAAATAACATAATAGACAGATGTAAATTTTAATTAACTTTTTATATTTATATGATTATTTTTTAGACAACTTGATCCTTCTTTGGATCTCTTTCTCCAACTCATCCATTCCTCCTACTTCTTCGAGCTCCTGCATAACCAATTTTAAGAACTTAAAGCCTGACTAACGACCAAATAATGACTTAGATGATGAACAAAAGGTTAAATGGTTCTTTTGTATAGAATAAGAGAAGAGCTGCACCTTAGGTCCCAAGAACAAGCCATAAGGAACTCCGTTGAATTTCTCCGTGTGATGCAGCTGAAAACACCAATCAATACTTTGTTAGCTAAATATATACAAATATGGTAAATGAAGTTACGCACGTGTTTAGACTTCAGACATATGCTCATCTATAGGTTACTAATAAACTCGATGAGATATAAGTATGAGTTTCAATATAAGGTTTATCATACGATAATGTAATTGCATTTTACTATCAATGTTAGCAACAATCCCAAACAAGTGAAACAACCTTTACAATGTGTTTTTAACCCTGGCATAAATTCAGACACTGATTAAAGAGAGAGTACATTACATTAGCGAGAGAATGTAAGTGTGTTGATAGCATTAGAAAGAGAATTAAAGAAAAATCTATATCGCTAACAACATTTAAGTAGTGAATTACGTTGTTATTTCTAATAACAACTATAGCGCGCACATTGTTATTATTAGTAAAAATGTAAAATTCTTTGTTACTTTAGTTACAATTAACCTCGATCTAAAACAAGTTTTAGACATCTAGCTACTTGCAAAATCAAAAGCACATCTGCATATGTGTAGACATATGCATCACACACTTGGATTTTGTTTGGGACAAACGACAAACTTTGAAACAATATTTTAATTTCCAAAAACCTTATAATATAAAATTTTGTTTGATAGTAAACGTAAATGAATGGTGATCACATGTGTTGGTTTGGTTTGCTTACCTGATGAGCAGCTGCAACTTTTCGAAGGTAGGGAACATTTGCAATGGGACCCACTTGGAATCTCTTATGAACAAGTCCATCGTGGACGAACATGTAAGCCATACCAAACACAGTTATCCCCAAACCCTACATTGTCACAAGAACCACGCATTTAATACAAACATTTTTCACAATCTAACGTTAGGTTTAATCGACAACGACCACAACCACTAGCAATTAACAATCGGTCTATTCTGTCTATGTAGTACCACGATAAATGCCGTATCAACTCTTTTATTAAAAGGGCTTAAATACAGCGTGCATTGTTTATCTGATTATTTGTGAGTGAAATAAAGTTGTTTAGCTGACTCACCGCACCAAAACATAGACCGGGAATTATGCCTTTGTGGAAGAAACCATAGTTGAGTAAAGCAATTGCTGGCACGGCGTTTATGATTGCAAACACGTCGTTGAGCTCAAATGGACCCTCTCGTGGTTTATGATGCGACTGCAAGTTTCATCGAGTCAATATATCAAATAAATCAAACAAACAAGCAATATGCCATGAACCAACTTGTAACAAATCAGTAATCAACTTATTTCAATGACACACATCTTTGACTAGACCAAATTTTATTTAATTACTTTGAACCCTTGATTTGTGAAAAAGACGTTCAAGGGTAGGTTGAAATATGTACCTATATTCTTCCATGGGGATCCAAATTAAATTGAAGAAACAGTTGCAACAATAAATAATTGTGTTGAGATATGGAGTCAAAGACAAAATCTGTTTAGTAATATGGGTCTATGATTTGTTTAAGTTTAATTACCTCATGCATGTGCCACAATGAAGCATGCCATAGCGCTTCATGCGCCCATCTAGCCCAATACTCCATTCCTACCTGTAACATTATGATTAACTCATTTTAAACAACTAATTTGTGTCAAAAAAACATAAGTTAGACGGTGCTTCGTTAAGCTTGTTTTTGGGCTTATAAGTTTAGGTTTTTCGGCTTATTTTGAAACTTACAGACTTACATAAACTTATAATTATCGTAAACTCATGATTCAAAATAAACCGGAAAATTGGTGTATGAAATATAAGCCGAAACCATGAAAACTCAAAAGCCAAATATAAGCTTAAACAAACACCCTCTTAAAGTATTTTATAAAAATGGTGAGAAATGAGTAATTACCGCAGCACCAACAGAGAGCGCAAATGTGCCGAACATCTCTACATAAGGAATCTCTCCACCCTGTAACAAATCCATTTAAGTTTCCCCAAAAATAGATATCATCAAAACATAATTGACTGATATATTTAAGGACTTCAGTTTTTATTAATAGTTTAATACCAGTTGGACTGTCAATAAACTTAAGGCATATTGTTGTAGACTTACTTAACTGGCAATTCCAAAAAATAACAATCTTAACAATAACCCAAAACCCTTTTAGTAGAATTAGTTGGTGTATTCAAAAACTTGTATAACTCGCTAGAAAAGTGATAACACAATAGATGCTAACAATTCTAATTAGTGTACTATGATTTGTTTTGGTTTTGTCTATTTTTTGAGTTTATGAGATTGTTGAAATTAACATGTGATAGGCTCATTCTTAATGGGTTGACAGTCAATTACCAATTTTGACTTTACGACTTGTTGTTGAAGTCAATAAGCTCAAGTTGATACAATAATTACGTACACGCTTCAAATTAAGCTTACGAGCTTTTCAAAATTTCAATAAACCCAAAAGATTACCCAACACTCCAACTAACCAAAATTTTGGCGTTTTCCATGTTCAGATTAACCAGATTTGACTCAGATGTAGACGGCCTAACCAGTTCCTTATTACCATTTCTGAACTTTTTTTTTTCTGTCCCCCCAAATACTTTTTGTGAGGATTCATTGACTTACCACTACACCATTTAATGACGGATTTCTTTTTTGAGAATTAGAAAAGGAGAAACAAAAAAAAAATGGAGGCGGGGGTTGCGGGGCGTGGTTCCAACTTGTAGATATTCACATAAAAATGATAAATGTATTAAAAAAATACACGAGGATTCACATAAAAATACAGATAAATGTATTTTTATGTTGACAATGATTTTCGTTTAGTGTCATATATTACTTTTGGTGTACTTATGATTTGTTATTCCAAATTAATCATTCATTTTATTAATATATAGATGATGTTAAGTTGTGCCTCTAGGACACAAGTTAGAATAACCATTACAAAAAAAAAAAAAAAAAAACTAGTACAAGAAACAATAGTTTAAGATAAGATACCTCCATTTGCCAAGAAAAGCGATAATAAACAGCCATAACAGCCATAGAAGTAATCCCAAAAGTAGACATAATAGCAGCAACAAGATAAGTAAACTTTTCAGACTTTTTTCTCTTCATTTTCTCCTCAACACTAATCCTTATCACATCCCCTTCACCCTCACTACTAATCCCTGGACCATCACCAGCCACAGCTTGGGTGGTCTCAACTTGTTTATCACCAGCCACAAAACACACAGTCAAGCTAGGAGGCATCCTACGATATCTCACAAGTGGGTCAAATTTTCTGACTAAAGATGGAAAGTGTGACATGGGTTTTTGACCCAATGGCATTCGGGTTAGTTTGAATGAGCGTGAGCTGCAAGGGACAGCAATAGCTGCCGCCATTGGAGAATGGGTATTATTAGAAGTTGCAGGTTTATGGGATTGGTGAGAGAGAATTGGAAATCAGGGCGGTGTGTTTTTGTGTTTGTGTTTGTGTTTGTGTTTGTGCACCACATGTTTGTGTATGTGCGTGGCCCTTAAATACTCCCACCACCAACTTGATAGCACTAGTTGTTTTTGTATTCGTCTGTCTAGTCTTTTTGTGGTTATTTATTACCATCATACTACCTTTTTTTTTTGAATGGTATTTTTATTTTGATTAATTAAGAGCGTCATGTACGGCTGGTGTCGTCTGGTGATGTCATAAGTAAAAGTGATGTCATTTTAACACTTTTTGTTCAAATCATCAAAATACTCCTCTTTGATACAAAAGCGGTGTCATAGTACACAATTAGAGAAAAAAAAAAAAAAAAAAATGGCGTGAGCTGGTGGCCACGATGCCAAGACCAACCAGCCCACTTCTAGTGTGGTTGTCACACCATCGTCCTCAGCTGGTGGTATGACGCCACTTTAACAGCCATCGTATCGAGCCCTCTAAAATTGTTTTTCTTATTTAGGTAATTGAATCATATTTTGAGGTAAATGTTATATTATTATGGTAATCAAAGTTTTTGAGATAAATGTTCAAAAAAGAAAAGGTTTTGTGATGTAGAGCTAGGATGTTTAGTGGTTGAGAGTTTTAAAAAATATTGGTTAAGTATGACTTCTTTTTTTTTGTTTTAGAATTTTGAGTTAAGCGTCAGATGTAAACATTGGTTAGTATTAAAATGAGGGAGAACATGAACCATTTTCGAAATCCCTTACATGTCCTGGCAGAAGTTGGCATTGGTGTTCGTGCTCATGATATTTTATGAATATTCTCAACTCTGCCTTTCTTGTGATATCATAAGTTTAAAATTTGTGAAGATGGATCATCGTTTAGTACTTGATGGTTATGAATGTTTTGTAATTAAACTATAAAGTTTTATTAATTTACTAACCAAGTTTCAAGATTACATTTATATAACCAATCTCCGAAATAACAACATAGAGTTTTAGTGCACACAATAAGTAGTCTCAGGTTTTGGGATATCAACTCATAATCTAAAAGAATGGCGTGCAACTGATATGACCGACTCTGTAGGTCTTATCGTCTTGTGGAGTAGTCTATACAGATAAGGCTTATGAGTTACATTTCTTGAATGAGAAATTTTTTTTAGTTGTTTAATCGCTAAACATGATTTGTTCATCTTATTCAAACTTTGATTAAATTACATGAAAAAATTGGTTTTGTAAAAACTGAACCACGTTTGTTAAACGAGGTTCTTTTCGACCCATCTCAAAACAAGTGTTAACTTCATTATTTTTATTTGTCCTAAAATAAGTGTCAACTTCACTGTTTAACTAACTAAAATACTTTCGAAAAGTAAAAATGATATACCATTGGAGACGAAAATAGTTACATTTCTTCAAAAGCTATGTGTCATGTCTATAATAGACATTTCTTATGGCAGAGAGAGAATATTACGTGAAATGTCAGTAGAAAGTTAAGTTTGTGTTTGGGTTGGTTATAAGAATGACTATATGAATGAGTTTTTTCATTGTAGAAAAGAGTATTAGCAACTTTAAATATGTTGTTGGTAGATATTAGGTTCTAGCTTGATTTTAGTTTAGGGAAACACATTTTAGACCAAAAGCAAGAACCAATTTCTAAACCCACCTCGCATGATGGGTTTCGAGTACTACCCTTTATTTGGTTCTGCACCAATTTCTTATACCCATTTTATGCAACCAAACAGTTTTCATGAGCCATACCCATTCCTTATTCTCATTAGCGTCAACCAAACAAAACCTACATTGCGTATTTGACAACAATACATTTTAATTAATTGTGGTGACGGACAAATGTAAATTTGCGACAATTATTATTTATAATATATCATATATGGATTACACGTAACATTTATAGAGTTCTCGTACACTTTCTTAAGTTCAACGTCACGTTAAAAGATAAAGAACTAGGCCAAACTTCCTATTATAGATTATGACTACTTATATTGTTAATTAAATCTAACTTTCGAAAAATCAACAAATGAAAACAACTAGCATATCACTATATATGTTTCTATGTTTGGAACTAGAAGAAAAATAGAAAATGGTGACCACATATTCTATAGGCCAGAATTCGGTAAGGGTGTCTTTTGGAAGAATTTATGATCAATGAAGCTCATTTGGAAGATGAGGCTATCACATGGTTGGTTCTAGAACTGGTTCAGTCCCTTGGTCCCCCCTTTCACCACTTTTTGAACTATTATTTTCGACAGCGAGACGGTTCGATCGAGTGGGGTGTGGTTTGATTTTGGGCCGTGGTCCGTGACTCATTGTTTGTGTTCTTATATGCAAGTGAACAATTTGTGGCTACATTTTGGTTGACTAGACGAAGATCTGCTCATAAAGAACTAGATTTTATAATGAAAGATCATTTAATGATAAAAAAGTTTATAGGTTATAAACGAAAAATAATAAAATTTGAAGATTTGAGGATTAAACATAATGTTGAAGCTTGTTCGACCCGGAGTGGTTCAACCGGTTGAACTGCTCGGTCGAAAAATATGTCGATTTAACCGAGTCAACCCGATGGGTTGGGTCGAAAACGGGTCAAACTAAACCGGTCAACCCGCCAGGTTTGAAGCGTCTCAGGTCAACCCGGTTTTCGATGTGTATTAATAATTTCGTTTTGAAATATATGTTTCAACATTTCTTTTTTAGCTTCAACTTTTCATTTTTACATTTGGCTTTTTCTTTATATATTGTATAGCAGTGGTACCAACACATTTCGCCATGCAGACTGTGACGATTAACCTGATAAATAGATTTCGATGAGACATAATTCCACCAATAGACGGTTTAACGATCCTCTTTGGTTCGTTTCGGATGGCTTTTATTGGTTACCGAACCGGTGGCGACACCGGTTCCTAGTTGAACCATTTGGTCCGATCCCTTTTAAAAACTATATATACCATCAACTCATAAATAGTATGTGTTTTGTGTGTTTTATTAATTTATATAATGTGTATAATTACATGTACTTTTCATTTTAGGGTGTTTTAAAAATAATATTAATTAGTGTGTTTAATTATTTATATTTTGGATTATGTTGTAGCTTGTTTAAATTGTACATTGTGAAAAATATATTGTACTTTTTAATAAGCGATGTTTTAATTGATTATTTTTAATTTGGTAGATATGCTTTTATTTGGTTGTACAATGTGAAAAAATTATTGTACTTTTAAGTAATGAGGTATTTTAATAAGAGTATTAATTATAATATGCATTTCTTTCATCTTTGACTTTTAGGATTTCACTTTTTCAAGGTTTGACCATACATTCATTATATGTAATATAGATATAGATAGTATGTATATGTTGAATTAGTGTTTAATTAGCTTGTTTCAAATGGTTGATGTTTGATTGTTAACTTGAATATACGCTCATTTAATATGTTTAGATTAGATAAGGTCCTTTCGTATTAATAGATAGACCTAAACTAGTATAATCAACAAAAGATTTGGTATATGTTATATGCTTTTAGGAATGAATCTAATTAATATATTTACTATATGTTTCTAGGAAGGATTATCAAATTGGTGTTACCGTCTTATATCATACTTTCGAACTCACATCTTATACTGTAACACATATTAGGTTTTACCAAATAAACTTAAAATACATAACTTTATTATTAATTCCATGACTAAAACAAGTAATGCATCAAACATTCTCCTTCTTTTCTGGGGTTTCGTAAGCCGTCACATATTTTTGTAAGTTAAAGAAAATTTGAGTATCTAAAATAATGTAAACGCCAAAATAAATTCATATATTAATACAATGGAACATGGTTCATGTTTGTGATGCCGAATATGAAGCACATGGGAATGAAATGTATATTTCAACATTTCAGTACGTATGGAACATGCATTGTACCTTAGACGTCATACATTTAACGTGGTCACCCTTTCCTTTTGCATGTAACAGCAAAGTGTACTTAACTAAGTAACTATAACTTCATTTAATTTTTGCAAATTTTAAATAAACAAAAGAAGCCATTTTGATTCAAATGACCATTGTTAGTTGTTTACAAAACAAATTACTTGAACTGTATAAAGTTTTCTTAATTTTCGATATTTATATACAAACATCCAACTTGGCCATAGTCTTAAAAAAATCACCAATGTTTATAATTGAACACAAGGGTATTAGCTAGCTATTTGACGTCAATTTCTATACAAAAGTCACGTACTTTATAAATAATTGACGTATTTTAGCTTGATGACATTTAGAGACTTTTAACAAACTTTACTAGACAAAATAGGTCTTTTCATTCTGGTAATGTATGTGATAATGTGAGAAATTTCCATGTTAAATAAAGTAGAAAAAACAATTCTTAGAGAACTTTAAATTTGACATTATATATAATAGTTTTAGATCCCCATACACGCATGAGACTTTGAGTTTAATTTTAGTTAGATTAGTTTTGTTTGAAAAAATATATAAATTTATGTTAATATTGTTATTAGATAATAATATAACAAATCATTTTATTATTAATATTATATTAACATTTATAGTGTAACCTCTAATGCTAATGACGGCTTCCAATTAATTTGTCAAATCATTTATATATTTTGCATTTTAAATTGACACCAATTCTAAGTTAAAAACAACTTGAATCAGTCATTTATTTCTCTTCAACTACTAACAATTTTTTCTTATTTAAATACATCGTATCATTTAATCTTAAATCAATCGATTCACTATAATGCAAATCGCAAAACACAATGGTTATTAGAAAAGGATATTGTAAAAAAGAGAATAAGATCGTTGTACAAAATGGTGTTAATTCTGCTTTTGATTTAGTCAATTTTTCAATATTGTCTTGTCCATCTTGATCTTTTGATTTCTCTACTCCTACAAGTTTTTTCTCTCCAGTCCATGCTTAAATGCTGCATCAGGGAGTGTTCGTTGAGTCGTGCAGTTCCTGATCCTCAAGAAACTTGGCTGAAGACAGTTACAACAATGAAACAATCTTTTTTGATTTTTCCCCTTTCTTCTGCTTTGTTGTACAATCAGTTGTAAGACGAAGCTATCTTTGCATTTGATAATAGTCAAAATAGTTGTCGTGAATGATGATGATATTGACACCCCTGAAAAAGTGAAAACAAAATGGATACAAATATCAAGAATTTTAAAATTGTAGATTTAAAGATGATTGTAGTTTTGAAAAAAAGCTAAGGATCAGATTTGATGATAATGATGAATGTAAACATTCAGATTATGTATGAGAAACATATTTTGTAATTGTATCAAAAACGTATTTTGTAAGAAATAATTATTTGTTGTCTATATCATGGAAGTATGTTTATCAGAAACATAACATGTTTATCAGAAACATAACTTTTAATGTATCAGAAATGTAACAATTTGTATAGCAATATTACATCTAGATTATATATCCGAATTAATATTTTAATATAGAAAAGATATCGGTAAAGATAACCATTATTTTTAAAAACATCTAGAACGTGCCTTTCATATAGAAAACACCAAACTGGCCCAAATGTTTCTCACTTAAAATTTCAATTCGCTATAAATGTGTTTCCTCAATATTTGTAGCAAAAAGTTGTAAAATTCAATAAAGATATATGTATAAGCATTTCTAAAGGTTGTAATTTTATTTAATATATTGTGATACATAATATTTACAATATTTAATTAGTATTTTTTATTATATTGAGTTGACACATATCTCTAAGTAAATTTATTAAATTCCTTCTTATCCTATTTTAGACCAGTAATTAAATTGGCTTCAACTACCTATATTATTCTCCTATTTAAACACCCCCGTGTATTCAATCTAGAACCGAACTATTTTCTTTAATGCAAATAGAAACAATTGTGATAAGGAAACTAAACATTTTTTAGAGTTCAAGCTATAATATCTTAGGTGATTTACAATGTTCATCGTTTTTGTAAATATTGATAATGTTATTACATGCATACTTTGGAATGACCTAGGTTTTGTTAATAATGTTATATCCTTTTGTTCAGTGGTGTAAGAGTTCCATGCACACTTTGGAATGACCTGGCTGTTAAACTTCATGACTTTATTGAGGCGAATGCTACATCAAAAGATCCTATAATCATGCTTATAGTTATGGCAAAACAAAGCATATGGAACTGTAAGTAATTTGATTGTTAATGTTTGTTCATCGAGGTATAAGTGAGCGACCTAAAATTTTGAATTTCGTGCAAGTGCGTCACAAGTTTCTAATTGCTTTGCTAGCACGAAAATGGTTATAAATGATGAATCAAACCCACATATTAAAGAATTAAAAAAGAAGTAATTTTATGCATTAATATAACTATTTGTATGATTTTATAAGTTTGATAAAACAGTTGTGCTTAACGTTTTTGTTTTAAAAACAGATTGCTAAGTTCTGATATTGCTACATCTTGGGATACTAATATAGTTTTATCTACAGATTCAGTTGTAAGACAACCAGTAGAGTTCTATTTACAGTTTTCATTTAAAAGTGTTGAGGAAGTTTATGATATTCAACAGATACTTACAAGTTTTTTTTTTTTAATTTTTTATTATATATGTTGTATAATAATTTTTTCATAGAATAATATATATATATATATATGGGAATATATTAGCTACAATTGCATTATAGCCAACTCCCTACAATTTGTGCTATAATTTGTGGTCTTTGTGGGTCCCTCGAATCTTTTAGTGGGTCCCCGAGTCTTCCTCCAATAATGTAAGTTATCCCATATATATATATATATATATATATATATATATATATATATATATATATATATATATATATATATATATATATATATTGCTTTATTTTGTTTTATTATTTTGTTATATATCCAACCAAGTGAATGTGTTGTTGTTGAAATTTTTTTGAAGGTTGTAACTGACCAAGGATGGTATTAAATGACGTGCACTTTCTGTAAAAGTATTGTCAAATCATTTTCAAATATAGAAAATGAAAGGAATTATTGTGATGGTTGTGGTACGCGGACTAGACTTTTTCCAAGATATGAAAAAACACAATTAAATGTAACATTGAAAGGAATGTATATTGTGAAAAACTAGAAGGGGGGTTGAATAGTTTTACCGATTAAAACTTTGTTTTAAACTATTTAGATCGACTTATGTCAATCTATTTGATGTGTATGTTGGATGTTGATAGATAAGCATATAAATAAGTAAAGCAAAGATAAAGAGTAAGAAGCACAAAACCACAACGCGAGTATTTATAGTGGTTCGGCTACAAGGATACCTTCCTTGCCCTACTCCACTCCCCGAGTCTACTCGAGAGTTCGTAATCACTACACAGCACAAACTCCTTGTGGCGGAGAAGCCTTCACAACGTCGCCTACTCTTTATCCGGTACAAGGCTAGACACCGGGTTCTTCCACGAGGTAGAACCAAACCTATCACAACGTCGCCTACACTTTATCCGGTACAAGGCTAGATACCGAGTTCCATTACAAAAGAGGAACTACTACCCAACACTACACAACACCTATCCCTAAGGAGATCCACTCCTTATTACAACATCAACAAGGATATCAATATCCTTTGACCCAAACTAATCTATCTTGTACATCGATGCACTATATCGAATGTACACCCTAGGCACATTTCAGTAATGCCTTCAACATGGACTTTCGGCACCCTTCTCTGATGCCTTTGACACAGATCTTCGGCACCTTTCATTAATGCCTTCGACTTGACCCTTTAGACATCTTTCACCTATGTCTTCAACACAACACTTCTAATGAGAGAGGAAATAACTATCAACAAGATAACATCAATAGTCTTGATGATGACGAAGCTTGGAAACCCATGGACTTGAGCTTGCTCGACTTCAATAGGTGGTGATCTCGCCTTTAAGAGGAACCTAGAGAATCACACAAAAACAAAACTACATAGAAAGATTGTTTGGATCTGAGGTTAGAGAGTTTACAATAGTAAGAAAGAATGTGTGTGAAAGGGTTAAGTTGTAATGAAGAAATGGCTCACTATTTATAGGCAAAAATCACTACTGTTCCCCGAATTCCACGGATCCCTTGCTTGAGGAATCCGTCCAGTGTATTCCTGGGGAACCGTAGGACGCTCCTCTTAAATAGGTTATGGGTCATGGATCATGGGTCATGGGTATCCAAATAGATACAATGTATCTAGAAGATGCAATGCGTCTAGTCAATGGGTCATGGGTTAGCTCCATTGGTTATGGATAATGCCCAACATGACTTCATGCATGATGTCATGCAATGGGTCATGGGTTATGGATCATGCTCTATGGGTATGGGTCATGGACTTTGGGTTATACCCAATTACATTCAATGCATCTAGTTAATGGGTCAAGTACTTAGATTCTTACCCATTACAATATATACTAATATATATATATATATATATATATATATATATATATATATATATATATATATATATATATATATATATATATATATATATATATATATATATATATATATATATATATATATATATATATTTAGTTATTATGAAAAGTTTCTTATAATGAAAAGAATGAGAAGGCATGTGGAGGTGACATGTGTCACCTTTGCCACATCATCATGCCACATCACCATACCCCCCCCCCCCCGAATTTTTTTTCCTCAAAAAAAATTTTTTGGGCAAATTTTTTTCCCGCCAAAAATTCCCGCCAAAATTTTTTGCATCACGCTTATAAAGTTAGTGCATCACAATCATGATTTTAGTGCATTAAGGTTATAAATTATCGCATCACAATTATAAAGTTATCGCATCACAATCATGATTTTAGTGCATTAATGTTATAACCTTGATTTTAGTGCATCATAGTTGATGCACTTAACTATTAACTATGATGCAAGAACTTATAATAAAGATGCACCAAAACTTATTAGTGCATTAAGGTTATAAGTTACTGCGTCATAATTATGATTTTAGTGCATTAAGGTTATAAATTACTGCATCACAGTTATAAAGTTACTGCATCACAATCATGATTTTAGTGCATTTAAGGTTATAACCTTGATCTTAGTGCATCATAGTTGATGCACTGAACTATTAAATATGATGCAGTAACTAATCATGATTTTAGTGCATTAAGGTTATAAATTACTGCATCACAATTATGATTGTGATGCAAGATTTTATAATTGTGAAAAAAAAATTTTTCGGGAGGGGGAAGGGGGGTGGGGTGGGTGGGTGGGGTGGGGTGGGGTGGGGTGACACATGTCACATGACATGGCATGGTGATGTGGCAAAAGTGACACATGTCACCTCCACATGCCTTCTCATATTTTTCATTATAAGAAACTTTTCATTTTAACCCTACCCTATATATATATATACCCATTATGTAAACACTAGTTGTTATACATATGCATTTCTAGAAAATGTAAACACTATTACTTGTTTAGTGTTTTGTATGAAAACGTAAGTGTGTTAGTAAACTATTGGCTCAAACTATTTACGTATTTTATTTGTTTCGTTAAAATTTTTACGTTTGTTATCGACAAAACATTAGAAGATCGTACAGTATAAATAAACGTTTTTACGGCTTATTTGTATTAACAATCTTATGTTTAGTGTTTTGTATGAAAACATAAGTGTGTTAGTAAACTATTGGCTCAAACTATTTACGTATTTTATTTGTTTCGTTAAAATTTTTACGTTTGTTATCGACAAAATATTAGAAGATCGTACAATATAAATAAACGTTTTTACGGCTTATTTGTATTAACAATCTCCCCATTTTTGTTGATGACAAAACATAAGATTATTTTAAGGAAAAACGAAAATCTGTAAAAGTTTGAATTGAGTTTTTACTCTCTTCTCCCCCTTTTTGTCGAACCAAAAAGAGCGTCGAAAAGAAACTAACACATTGTTTGAAGAAAGAACATGTGAAAAGAAAAAAATATGAAAAATAGAGAGTAAGAGATGAGAAGGATTCTCGTCTTAGCTCCCCCTTGACGGGTGCTTCCCTTTGTTGAGGGTGTCAAGTAATTAGGAAGGCTAAACGAGTGTTCTGCAATATCGTTTGCCAATGGTTTCGTCTTTTTAGACGAACGTGCTCCCCCTTGACGAGTGATCCTTTGTGAGGAGGACGTCAAGCAGTAATGTACTCCAATATGAAAGTATTGCGTTTTTGCAATGTTTTGCTTTGACAAGAAACTCCCCCTTGTTGAGGGTGTCAAAGTCTTCAAGTGTATATTGAAAATCTATAAAACAAAGGTTAGAAAACAAGTATATGATGCATAATTTCCTGCAAATAAGACTTAAATTAGTAAGAAAAAATTATTTCTATTGAACGGATCCCACGGTTCCTCCCTGGGAGGGATCCGTCTAGGCCAAATTGAGGGATCCATCTGCCTACATACTTAAGACAACAATGGTGATGTAAAATGTGATGTTAACATAAAAAAGAGTTATGTATTAAGGCACCAAATATATTCTCAAGACAATATGGCATATAACATGTAATATCATTCAATAAAAAAAACACAAGAAATGACATACATATCTCTTAAATTAAGAGAATGACTAAAACATGTAATATGATTCCTAAATCATCTAAATTAAGCTTAGGACTAGGACACAACTTGAATCCTTAAGCTCAAGTTTGTTTAGGTTTGTTGACCTCATCGAAACGTTCGAGGAGGTGATAAAACATGAAACGTAGCTCTTCACGTAGTTCATGTACCAAGCCTTCAACATGTTGACAATGATAACAATCCTTGTCATGGCTCGGAAATGGTGGTAATAGAAATGAAATGGCTTGAGATGGAAGGTTGGGTTGAGGTTCCACAAGAAAAGAAGGGATTTATGGAGGCACATTTGGAGGTAGTTCAACCAAGGGTGGTGATGGTGGAATATGTGTCGAGGATGGTGGTAGAGAGGTATCTACTTCCATGTGATCGGGTGGTTGACTTTGATGATTCCTCATAATCCAAAAGGGACTATTTGAGGGTGATGGAGAAAAAGATACCGGTGCTAGTGTCGTTTCAACACCATTGTTTTGTTGCGATATTCTCTCTATTGAGGAGAATGTTGGCAATGGTGGAGGATGAGATGGCCTAGAAGGCAAGTCCTCTAAGTTGTAGAGATGTGGAGATGAAAGTAGAGTGGTGAATGATAAGGCTCTAGGCACTAAGGGTGATGGTTTAGTGGAAATAGGGCTGTTTGGTTTAGGAGGTTTAGTAGTGTTTGGTAATGGTAGCTTTGTGGGAACAATCCTTTTAGGGATTGGCTTGATTGGTTGAGTTGGTAGAAGGAAAATCCTAGCGTTTTTGGATTTAATGGGTGATGATTCGGTTGAAGAAATTTTGTGAATAACACGAGCAAGTTTCTTAGGTGGTCCTTTGGTGGAAGAGTTGGCACTAGGGGCTTTTCTCATGATGAAATGATAAGTGGATAGTGATTCTAGAGGTTTTTAGTTGGTGAGAATGATTTTGTAGAAGGTGATTTAGAAGTACTAACATGGTGGTTTATAAAGGAAAGAATTTGGCAAGTGAATTTAAAGCTTAAGCCACTAAGATCCTTTAATTTTTAATGATTTGCATGCACAAGAGTCAACTTCAGAGTTGCACTGATCAAGGAAGTCAATTAAGACAAGATGGAGTGTTTAAGTTTGCAAGAGAAGCTTGAAATGATTGTTTTAGCTAGGATTAGCTGATTCTGTGCAGCCGGTTCCCACGGTTCCCTCCAATGAGGTATCCGTCTAGGCTTATCCTAGGGATTCGGCTCTCAGCAGCCAAGAAAAAAGGAAAATTGTTAATACAAATAAGCCGTAAAAATGTTTATTTATATTTTACGATCTTCTAATGTTTTGTCGATAACAAACGTAAAATCATTTTAACGAAACAAATAAAATACGTAAATGGTTTGAGCCAATAGTTTACTAACACACTTACATTTTCATATAAATCACTAAACAAGCAATAGTGTTTTTCATGTTATAATAATGCATGATAAGGATTTAAAACGTACACTTTTAAGAGGTCATTTAAACCCTTAATCGCCCACTTTTATATCCGTTACTGCTTAATTTAGTTCCTTATGCTTATTTGGACGAAAAGGAGTGAATATGTGAAGAAAATGGCTAAAGTCAAGATCAAGACACTCAAACTGCTGGAATAACACCTGACGGCGTCCCAAACAAAGGGCGACGCCGTCCCTGATTTTGTGACAACATAGTAGCAAAATTGATATTTTACACCTGACGGCGTCAGGCTTTGAAGAGTAAGGGCCTCACGAAGACTTTTCATCCCAGACGCCCTAGATCCAGATTCAGACGACGTCAGAGCTGAAGCTGACGGCGTCACAACCACAATGTGACGCCGCCCCAAAGTTGACTTGGCCAAGACGAAACCCTAATGGTGGCGGTCTGACGGCATCACAATTACAAGGTGACGTCGTCGCATATGTAAAATTATATAGAATTCGATTTTCAGACTTTTAGAGAGGTAGACTTGTGGAGTAAAAACCTAAAACGATTGTAGTCCTATTTGGACAGTATTTTAGGGTTCTCATACCCTATTTTACATCGAGATAAGTTATTTATTCCCTTGATTTCATTATGTCTTCGATTGAATGTGTGTATGCTTGCATGTTTAACATGTCCGGCTAATTTACTTGTGTCTTTGCTTATATCTATGAAACCTAGTTATTAATTATTGATTGGTTGTCTCTTATCTTAATTGTAATTGGCTTAGGAGTGCATGAAGCCATCATTGTGTTTTTAATGCATGATTAATCTTTGTTGAACATTAGTTTAGAATTACTAGTGGAATTGTAGGCTAAACATCCAAAGATAACCTTAGTGTTAAGTTTATGAATCCTAGAGATTTCGTAGTCATTAACCTTAGGTAGCTTCAAAGAGTTAGGGATAAAAGCACACCCTACGACCTTAGAAAACACAACGCGTTAAGAATAAGGACGTGACAATTCAACCACCAATAAAAGATAACTAGGGAGTAATAGTATCTAGGTAGACACATCTTTAATCATCATACGAGCACACTTCAAAAAGACATAGACTACCCATTATTTAGATAATTAGATAAGTAGAGTAATCGGTAGAAGTACCAACCCCCAAATCCAAACCCCGAGATCGTACCTTTAGTTTTCTAAAAAAATATAAAAAGATAAAAAATAATCTTCCTCAACCTCAACCTTAGCGTAGTAAATTTCTCACTAGCATTCCTATTCTCCTAGAGAACGATATCAATACCCGAGGCTTACCCAATACTACACTACAACGATTAGGTTCACTGCCTAGGGTGTTGAAAAATTTTCTCGACGAAAAGAAAGTTTCCTTTGACCCCGAACGCGCGTTGTACGCATATCAAGTTTTTAGCGCCGCTGCCGGGGAATAGAATAGCTAGTTAGATTTCCATCTCGTTTAGGTTCCCTTGCTTGATTCCTATCAAGTAAGACTTTTTTTTCTCAATTTTAGCTTCCTCGTAGTCTATCCCCTTCTTCGTGACTTTGTTCAGAAACCCATCACTCACCATGATTCGCATCTTTCGCCGTAGAAACTTTGCACTACCCGCTCCAAATCCCGCCCCCAACCCTCCTCCCAATCCCAAAATAGAAAACGCAATCCCACAAAACCTTTCACCCGTTCATCACTTTGGAAATCACCTAGGGCATAATGAAATAAATTGGCAACAACATAATCCTTTCTATGACTCGGATTCCAATGAGGAGTTTGACTATGGTGAGGCACTTGATAACGGGGAGGTCATCGATGAAGTTAATTTTGAAATGGAAGAAGACTTCTTCCACATCGGTTGAGTAATTCCCCCACACCCTTGAGATGTACTCATCTTTAGTACACGATACCCCTAGTTAACCCCTCATAGCCTATCCTTTTCGCGGTTCTCGTGATGTTTCAGTTTTCCGGAATATCAATGAAGAGCATTGTTTACAATCCACCCCCAAATGTACACCCAAATCGCCTTAGCCTACCTTGTATGCACTCACTTTTAGTGCATTATTGTTATCATACTAAACCCTTAGTTCAATTATCTAGTTACTTGTATGGTTTCTAAGTCTAGTCATATCTTTTGTACACAGTTTTGGGATGATTGGGACTCATGGGTAAAGTTAAATTTTATAGAGTGACGGGAAAGAACGTTAAATTCAAATTCCCTTTATTTACGTAATAATGTACTCCAAGTGTCTTGATCTTTTCAATTTGGGTCAAATTAGTGTTAGAGGGTAATAAAAACTCAAGTGTAGGGATGTGCCTATAAATCCCTTATATTTTGATGTTATCGTAGAAGATGGTAGAGTAAAAGTGTATGCCAAAAAAAGTGTTGAAAAAAAAAATCAAAAAAAAAAAAAAAAAAACATACGGGCTACCATCCTACATCTATCTTTAATTTTATGTTTGTTTGTTTCAAAGTTATCTAGAGTTCAGAGAGTCGAGTCTTGGCTTAGCAACACCATTCTTTTCATGCTTGTAACATAAAGATTTTTGACTTGCCACCACTAAATCGCCTAACCAACCAAACCTTTTGTTTTCCCTAACCGTAAGCCTAACGTTACAACCCTTTAAAAGACCTCTTAGATAGTTTTTCCTAGGTGCTTACGCCAAAGCGGTGGAGGTTTGATCTAGTCTCATGCCTATGGTAATCTATGTACTATGGCCGGTTAATGAGTGTTTATCTTCCATTTTCATTTGATATATTTCATATACACCGGAGAGATGAGAGTACCCAAACACCTTTTCATTATATTACATACCTATCTATCAACATCCAACATACACATTTAAATAGATTGACATAAGTCGATCTAAATATTTTAAAACAAGGTTTTAATCGGTAAAACTATTCAACCCCCCTTCTAGTTTTCCACAATTAGCATCAGAGCTTCGTTACCATGTTTCTTAAGAGTATATTGTACTTTTAAAAACTTGATACGATCCATGTATGATTGAAAACTACAAGGAAGGAAATTCCTTAAAAACAAAAGGCCACGTTTTAAAATCATCATATTTTATAATGTTGGATAATGATAGATCTCTCTAATATTTTCCTTGTAGAGAATTTCCCATACTAGGATTTGGGCATCCTAAGAAGATCATGAAGAATTTCTCTCTAATACTTATTTTCTTAAAAAGAATATATAGCAAAGGTATGATCTTTAATAAATTACTTACAAATATTTTTTTTTTCTTTCGTATACTTTCTAGATGAATTACTAATGTCATTGTTGTTTAAATATGATTAACTTTAGTAGTATCATTATGCTCTCTTAAAAAATCACTTAAGTAGTTATCTATATTGAACTCATCATTAATAATGATATTCTTCGTTGATCTCTATAGACAAAACTGCAAACTAGTGATAATGATATCTCGGCTATTCGAGAGCCTTGATCATCACTCCTCACACAAGGATTATTGACATTTCATCTATGTCAATAAGTATCCATGTGAGACTTCTCATATTATGATAAAATAGGATTTTATCATAATGTTTAAAAACTTCCCAAAGAATTATGATTTATTCATAAAAAGGGAACCTCGTCAAATAGGACTAGTAAAACACATCAAAACCCCATACTATAAGTTATAGAGCATAAACATCAACCCTAGCCAAGGATTAGAACTCCCAAACCAAAATTATCAAGGATCACTTAAGCTGTCAAATTGTTGATATGCCGGATCCATTTGCTTGAACTAGCCGGATCCCTCATACAAGGGATCCGTGGGATCCGTGCAACAGAAGACAGATTAAGAAAGAAATGATAAATGTGGAAGTTCCACTCTTCACTTTACTCTATCAAAAATCACGAACATAAAACCCATTTACTGTTCACAGGAGTTAATTTATCATCTTCTCCAAGGAAACAATCTCTTGTGTAAGTATAATCTTCACTACATTGTCATTTCCATTCCTTGATTCCTAGGATTACAATTTTCATCTTTAGAAATTGAGCTCAAATGGGTTTGTCACAATTTGTTAACACATTGTTTTCTAAGATAAACTAAATCAAAGAATCAACATTGTTAATACAAATTAAACTCATTTTTTGAATTCAATGAAGATGTATTGAGCAAAATTGTGATGAATCCCATTAGGTTACTATTCACACAATTAACACCACATTGTGGTTTTGATGTTTATGACTAGTCATGCCTAGCAAACATCAACAAGATTACCATGACACCGCTCACTACATTCCTATGTATCATCGTGAGGATGGCTTGAGACCGGATGATAGAAAACCCTTCAAGATGTTGGAAAAGAGATTATTCCATGAAGGACGAGTTGTTGAACCATCATTCATCAACAACACCGACATTCGCCAAGTCTTTGGGGCAATCAACTTCGATTGTCTCTTGGACATTAATGAGCAAATTTGTCCGGTGTGTGTACTAGAGTTTTACAAGACCATGAGAATCATTCGGAATGAAGATGGAACCATTTCGATAGCCTTCATCATTAATGAGCACGAGTTCACCTTCACTCTTGTAGAGTTTGCAAAGATTCTCCGTATCCCATGTCAAGGAGTATGTATGTACTCTAACGAATGGTCGTTGGCGGAGCTACATGACATGGTGGATCATCACGAGGTATACTTCACAGCCATCCCGGAAGCAACTATAGTAAGGGATACCGTCTTCATGGAAAGAGCATCCCCATCAAGAGTCACGAGAAACTCCAAGGTGATCTATAAGGATCCGTTTCAAATGGAGCTTTCAGAAATTTTCCCATTATACAAGAAATGGGAACTCGTGCTAAGGGAGAACATAATTTGCTTGGGAGGAAATAAGGATCATCCCAATGCTTTCCTAAGTTTCATGATCTATTGCCTTGTAACCGGCACTCACTTCAACCTCGCCTATTACATGGTAAAAAGAATGGAAAGTGTGAAAAATATGGACAAGATGGTACTCCCTTATGCCATGATCTTGACTAGTCTAGCAACCTTCATTTTTGCTCTAGATCCTTCTCCTTATTCCTATGACCACACGTTTTGCAACAAGGTCATGGTACCTCTATCTGATGGAAAGACTACAAGGATCGTGGTGGATGGCAAGAGACCTCATGTTGAAACCTAGGATCCGAACTCAACTAGGGTATATAATAACAATGATTGATTGAATGTGCACAACGGAATAATAGGAACACAATCAAAGTTACCAACAAGGTTTTTCTCATAAAACAATGATCCTCTATGGATCTCTATTACTCTCTCTAAAAACTGTTTTTCCTAGAATGGTTTTTTAAGAGTTTTGTAATACAAAAGCCATCTATTCCTTTTATACACAAGGAACCCTAAATAGACAATAAATATAAAATAAATGCATATTACTACCTAAAATAGCTCATGCATATCCTAACAAACTAATACTGAATAACTATACCGTAGGAATACAATATCGCAGGAACCATGTCATCAAAAAACCATCAATAGCTTCAAGAGGAACTCGTCTGAGAACTTCATCAAGAGGAACTTCTAAAATTTCCAACAATCCTCCCCTAAACTTGAATTTGACTTGGTTAACTTCAAGTTTCAGCTAGATGAGTAACTTCCAAAGCATGAGGATTGATACTTGAACTTCGCTGAGAAAATAAAGTAACCAACATCAACCAAGTCTATATATAGCGCAAAGAACTAGAAACCATCGTTGAAGAACAAGATTCCACAAGAACTCCTATCTTTGAGCAAAGAAAGAATCAAGAAAGATCATGAGTAGATTTGATAAGCCTTTACCAAGTAGCTACTCACTCTTGGGCTAGCTAGTCCTTTGGTGGAATCATGACATCACCCTGGTGAACCAGTTACCAGTCCAACACTTAGAACGTGAATCAACGGTGTGTTGGATAACCCTAATGATTTTAGGCAAATCATCACAGCCATAAACGGATTTGACATGCCTTTACTTGTAGCCGTTTGCTCAGGACTAGCCAATCCTTTGGTTACCCAATAGGGCAGCAACCATGGTGAATTGATGACCATTTCAACTATCAGCAATGAAGCATGGGTGAATTGAGTACCCTATGGTTTTGAGCAAACCATTACAGCTATCAACGGAATTAAGATGTCTTTACCAAAAACCGTTTGCTTTTGGACTAGCCAACTGTTTGATGGAATGCCGTCATCATCATGGTGAGTTGATTACCATTTATGGAATTCCGCAACCTTTACCACAAGCCATAATCTTGTGGGCTAGTCAACTCTTGTGTCAGTAAGACATGGTGAGATGAAAACCATTAGTTGTGTGGTAATTAACCAAAACCAAAACCTGCATTCAAAAAAGAGTAGAAACTGAACAAAGACAAGGTTTTTTTTGTTTTTTTTATCACTAAACAAAGAAAATAATACGTTTTTTTTTTTTTTTTTTTTTTTTTTTTTATCTACCAATATAAATAAAGTAAAGAAAGAATAAAAATATACAAAACATGTAAAATATACCATCAAGCAGCAGTAGAAACCAAAGAAATTTGTAGTGTCAGCAGAAACACTAAGCCTCCCTTTAGGCTTATGAGGATCCAACAACTGCAAAAATGGTTAGAATACAAAAAAAATACAACAATAAGCCTCCCCTTAGGCTTATGCCTCCCTCAATCAATGCACCTGACAAAAACTATTGTTCTTGGGTACCCAGAATGAACCTTTCCTTTGAGTTTTCCAAGAATAACTCGTTGAGGGCTTAACAAAGAAGAGCTACCTTAGTCCACCATGTGCCATATTCATATGAGATACATAAGGTGTATATGACTGAAAATAAGAACTTGTAGGTCTATAGGGCATACGTCTAGCATTACTGGTCCACCAACCAGTAGTAACTGGTGAAGAATATCCTCAACCAGAGGGAACTGGAAAAGGCCTATTAAGCCTATCAGCAGAAACATATGCATACACCTTTGGCTTAGGAACAAATGGAGGAATACTAGCAACATTAGTCCATGTGGGTCTAAAGGTCTGTTGGCCATAGGAAACACCCATCCTTTTCTCATAATAATCACAGTCTTTAATAAGATGGAGTTTACTACCACACACAAAACAAGATTTCTTCTTAAAAGACTCTGTCTTAACACAACTTTGTTTATTACACATAAACTTATCAGAAACAGAACTAGAAGCAAAATTGTGTTTAACAGAATAAGTAACTGTCTTAGTTTTGGGCTCATCAACAGCTACTTTGGACTTGGGTGTGGTCTTGGGTGTGTGCCTAGGTGAGTCAGACTTTTCACTTGAATCACAACTGGTATATGTAGTAGACCCTTAGTCAGAGGACTTGTCAATGTCAGAACAAGAGACAAAGTCAGTAGATTTAACACTAGGGTCTGGCAAGTCTCTTGAATTTTGGCCATAAAGATGGTGTGATCCATCAAAGTCTAAAGTGATGGAAAGGTCAGTGGGCATATGTTCTCCTCTAATAGGTCCAGGTATAACATGTAATTCTCCTTCTTTCACATAGTTAGCTAATCTTGCTGGTGTAGATTTACGCAGATCATTTTTAGCTTCGAGGCCAACATACTTCTTAAAACCTAAACCTATCCCAGAATTAGGAGCTTGACTAGCATAGATATAACCAGCTAACTTGTCACCAGACATTAACCATTCTTTATGCCTAGCTACTTCATTATCCAACTTATCTTGCGCTTCTTGTTTTTCTAGCTCTACTTTAACTCTTTTTTTCTCAGAATATTTTAACTCATTTTTAGCATTAGTTAGATCTCTTTCTAACACTCTTATCTTTTCTTCATAAGCAAGCTGATTCTTTTGAAACCAAATTTTCTGTTTTTCTAAGGTTTTTAAAGAATTTTTGTAAGACTGAACCTCTAGATAACATTCATTATATTTAGGTTTCAAATCATCGTAAGACTCCTTAAGGGCATTATATTTTACATCACAACTAAAGACACAATTATGTACCTGAGAGATGCCCATCATTGCAAATTCTTCAGCATCACCTATGGTATAAGCTTCCTTGCTCATCTCCTTGAATTTAGCCTTTCCACCATACCTTGCTTTGAGTGCATTCCATATATCACGTGCATCATCCATATAACGAAAATCTGCTACATGATTAGCAGGAATAGATTTAAGCAAGGTAGTTTCGCCTTTGTCTCTCTTTGTACAAAGAATGTGTTCATCTCATCGTTGGAGGAAGAATAATGATTTTCCATCGTGATCTCTTCCAGTACTTTTCTTGCTGTTGCCATTTTGAATCACCTTTCAGATATTCATATCATTATTCATGATCCAGTGTTCCATCTTCTTAGCCCAGACCTCGTACTCATCATTCATCAAATAAGGAAACATAACATCATCCCTTTTATTATCAAATTCTGCCATTTTAAAGGTGTGGAGAGAAGTTTGGTTGAGAAGTTTACCTATCACCGACCCACTACCTTGAATGAACCAATCAAATATAATAACAATAATAACACTAATCGGATCCCACAACAAATGATGTAAATTGATCGAATCTTACTGTACCACTTTTGCGAAGAAAACGACGGATCAAACAATAACAAATCATCAATATGACGTAGCGTATAGGACCACCACAGACAAGTCTTTAATATTAAATCCCACAAAACCAACTTATAAAACACTAATATCGACCCATAGCATCATCAATATTAAATGTGAATCCAAATTACCCAATTCGAATATAACTCCTCACGTCAAAAATAAACAAGCATGATCCAAATCGACATCAATTAATCACAAATAAACTAACATGCTAACTCGTGGGTCCAACAAACAGCCCCACGTGATCACTCATGAGAATATCATATGCGTTGGGACCAGTGGGAATGAGTAAAAACCAGCAACAATATATTGATGCGATAAGTAGGAACGAATTAGAACCCACGTGCACATGACTAATGAATTAGCACAAAACCCATTAAAAACAAATGACCACCGCATTATCTTAACCAATCATTTGCGTACAATCAGCCAAAAGATGACAAATCAATATAATAAAGTAGATCATGTGCCTAAAAATCCCAATCAGAACCAATATATCATGAGGTCACCGACAAAATAATACCACCAATTAGATGGTCATTCAGAGAACATATGCGTAGGATTAAAAACTCACGTATATGTTTAACATGAATTGAATAATAGGACCAACGAATAGATGACCAATGTACGAGTAAAAACCCAAATCGATATAACAATAATCGTCACAAAACATAAATCATACCATCATCAGATCTCCTGCCTCTTTTGCTTTATCACGACTACTACAATAGAAAAACCTTATAAACCCTAGATCGAGAGCCACGAGGCTCTGAAACCAATTGTTGAAACCTAGGATCCGAACTCAACTAGGGTATATAATAACAATGATTGATTGAATGTGCACAGCGTAATAATAGGAACACAATCAAAGTTACCAACAAGGTTTTTCTCATAAAACAATGATCCTCTATGGATCTCTATTACTCTCTCTAAAAACTGTTTTTCCTAGAATGGTTTTTTAAGAGTTTTGTAATACAAAAGCCATCTATTCCTTTTATACACAAGGAACCCTAAATAGACAATAAATATAAAATAAATGCATATTACTACCTAAAATAGCTCATACATATCCTAACAAACTAATACTGAATAACTATACCGTAGGAATACAATATCAGCAGGAACCATGTCATCAGCAGAAACCATCAATAGCTTCAGTAGGAACCTGTCAGTAGAACTTTATCAGTAGGAACTTCTAAAATTCCCAACACCTCACCCACCAATAGACTCATCGGATGAAAGAGAAAGAGGAGGAGAAGGAAGCAGCAACCCCCTTGGCAACGTCCATCTCAACCCCTTAGCATACATTAACCAACTGCCGGATGTCCCAAGCCCTTCACAAGAGTTCCAACAAACTAGGGGCATATTCAAATGTTTTGCTAACTTCCTCATGAAGAAGAAGAAGTAGAGATGGAGGGGTGAAGAGTAAAGGCGATAGAGAAGGAGATGAAGATGGAAGTGAAGTGGGAGGATGAATGGAAGGAAGGTAAGGTCGTAGACCTTAATTTGTGAACAATTTAAACAATGGTCTGTAAACAATCTAAACAATATTTCCGTAGTTTAAGACGTAGCTAGTAGTAGATGGCATGGTATAAACTAAAACATTCTAACTTAGGAACCTGTAAAAATGAGAATTTTACGACAACTTGATCACCATCAAGTAGTCAATACCACTCATTTTGCTTACATTTTAGTCGCCCCTACTTACTATGCGTTATATTTGTTGTTTGCATATGTTTATTGAATGTAGAAATGATTAGGATAAGTATTTGCTAAAGAGTGTAAAATTGCATATTTGTTGAGAAGCTACTGGTCAGCAATAGCCGGATCCCTGGGCTATAATTAGCCGGATCCCTCAGATGAGGGAACCGTGGGATTCGGGCAAATAGACATATAACTACAAACCTTTATACATCAAACCATTCCCCTAGACCACATCATACTAGCTAAACATGACTCTTTGGGACCACTTAAGTCTTCCTCAAGCTCAGTAGGTCTCACACTCACTCATAGCTAACTTAGGATCAAATTCAAAGTGCTTTTAATTTATCAATTCACCTAAACTTACCATATTTCCTATCCAATGCTCACACATTGTTTCTCACTCCTTATGGTTGGACATTTAAGTTACATACCACTTAAGACATCTAAGGAAAGTCAAACCCTCAAGATTTATAGGTACTAGACCTTAAAAGAGCATAATCACTTCACCACTTTGGTGTCTAACAGACGGATCCCTGGTTTATAACTAGACGGATCCCTAGTGAGAGGGAACCGTGGGATCCGTGTCTACAGAACAACTTGTTATCAGCTTTTCTTCCAAATTCAAACCCTCTTTGGTAATCTAAACACTTTTGCTTACCATTTAATGACTTCCTAGAGTAGAAAAACACCATAGTTGACCTTGGTGCATGCCAAATTTTCTTAGTGGTCAAGAATTTAATTCATTAACTCAAATTCATCCTTTATAAACAAAGCACTCTTAAGAGCTTAAGTCACCATTCATACCACAATCCAAAAAAAATCAGTAGTTAAAGACTTCTACTACACCCTCCCCTTCACTATGACTAAAGCATCTAGCAAGAACTCTTCAACCAAAGGTTCATCCAAAAAGAATACTCATATGGTCCATGAGATATCATCCACCGAGTCATCACCCATAAGAAGTCCAAATGCTAGAATCCCACCTCAAAAATCTCAATCAACAATAGCTAAAAGAACCGCGAGAATTATCATTCGACCTTTCGAGTTGGAAAAGGCTTCATCAAGCTCTAAACCAAACGCACCTAGTTCTAGTAAAACACCCAAGCCTTCATTTCTAGAACCTAGACTACATTCCTTTACCAAACCTCTTTCCCATCCAAATCTCTACTCATTAGATAACTCACCACCAAGGACTTCCCACTCACCAAATTTCTCGTTAAATAAGGAACCACCTACATCACCAAATATTCCATCTTTGGAGACAAGGAATCACCAAAGATCTAACCATATAGAGGAATTTCCATTACCACCACCAACTAATGCATCATCACCTTCATCCTTTGTGGAACCACATCCTACATTGCTCAACGCACCTCCACCATCCTTTGTGGAGCCTCCTCAAAACATCCAACCTCCTCCGGTTCCTAGTCATGACAATAATTGTTCTAATTGTCAAATCACCCAAGGACTTGTTTAAGAAGTACGAAATGAGTTGCATTTCATGTTTAATCATCTCCTTGAACGATTAGACCAAATCAACAAGTCTACTCATCCTTAGATTCAAGCACATTGATGCTTTTTAGAATTCCGTCACTTATTAGAATTAGTAGAAAATGTATTACATGTTTGAGTCATTCTTTTAGTTTTAGAGATATGAAGATCATTTCTCATATTTTTATTGAATGAAATTACACGTTATATAACATATGATCTTGTGTATATGATTGTTGCCTTAATACATAGCTCATTTTGATGTTAAACACCACATTTTTGCTTCACCATTGATGTCTTGAGTTTACAGGGAGACGGATCCCTCATATTAGCCTAGACAGATCCCTCTAAAAGAGGAACCGTGGGATCCGTGTAACAGAAGACCTTTTTATTACTAACTTGAGTCTTATTTGCAGGAAATTATGCTCTATATACTTGTTTTCTAACCTTTGTTTTGTTAATTTTCAATATACACATGAAAACTTTGACACCCTTAGCTAGGGGGAGTTTCATGTCAAAGCAAAACATTGCAAAATCATTTTGAAGACTTTCAAATTGGGTTACATTACTTGATGTCATCCTTGCAAAGGTGCAATCATCAAGGGGGAGCATGTTCGTCAAAAAGGACAAAACCATGTACAAACATAGTTGCAATGCACTAGCTTAGTATTTCTACTTACTTGGCACCCTCACAAAGGGATCGACTCGTCAAGGGGAGATAAGACGAGAATACTTCTCTTCACTTACTCTTTGTCTTTCATATTTTTTCTTTTCACATGTTTTTCTTAAAACAAATGTGTTAGTTTCTTTTTGACGCTCTTTTTGTTTCGACAAAAAGGGGGAGAAGCGAGTAAAAACTCCAATTCAAACTTTTACGAATTTTAGCTTTTTCTTAAAATAATCTTATGTTTTTTCATCAAAAAAAAGGAGGAGATTGTTAATACAAATAAGCCGTAAAAACGTTTATTTATATTTTACGATCTTCTAATGTTTTGTCGATAACAAACGTAAAATTATTTTAACAAAACAAATAAAATACGTAAATGGTTTGAGCCAATAGTTTACTAACACACTTACATTTTCATATAAATCACTAAACAAGTAATAGTGTTTTTCATGTTATAATAATGCATATGTATAACAACTAGTAGTTACATATTGGATAGATATATACATACTCAGTATGTATTATAATGGGTAATAGAATGGGTAGAAGTTTAAGTATTTAAACCATTGACTTAATACATTGAATGTAGTTGGGTAAAACCAAAAATCCATGACCCATATCCATGGAGCATAATCCATAACCCATGACCCATTGCATGAATGATGCAGGTTTTACTGACCAGGTTTTAATATTTATAATTACTCGTTATACCTATGGTCTACCCTAATGCACTAACGGGCAGTGTACCCGGTCGTGTGTAGTGTAGTAATCGGTAAAACCGAGGTCGTCCCAAGAGCTATGTGTGTTGATTTATACTAAGTCTAGGTGTCACAGATTTTAATATGATTTCGATATGGAATTAACTACTAAAGCAAATAAAGGCGAAAGATGTGATCAATAGAGGAGAGAGGTGCTAACCTAGTTACTCATCCTAATTAGCAGTGTTTACGTCTAATTACTTCCAATTACTTCAGGTGGGGTCAAAGTCTCTAGGACAACATTTGGTTAGTTCGTCCTAACCTATCAGCAAAGGGTCCCACTAGAGAAGTCAGGTGTCCCCTCATAAGTCCAGTTTTTCCTGGTCCCCTAAGCCAAGTCATTAAGTACCGCTACATGCTAGATTCGTAATAGTGAGTGCCCGGGCGCTAGCAACATAAACACTCACCCCTTACTTCTTAAGTTCATCCAAACGGTAGGTGAACAGTTGGTCAAATCGCACAAGTAGAAAGGGTCATCATTGGTCATATCTTACCCTTCCCGTCTCGCCTACTCACTTGGGTCATTGGTCATATCTCCTAAGCAACTAGCCTCATCGCCATTCAAAACTACCAAACAAGGGTAGCTACAAACAAACTATGCATGCATACACTTAGAAATAATTATACGGAAGCAATGTAAACGCAAACAAAACAATTAAGGAATCATAACTAGGCCAGCACCAAGAGGTTCTTAGCCGCTCATATTAACTATAACAATCAATTCAATGTTTAATGTTACGAAATACATGAATTGAAAGTAAAGAAAATATAAAAAGCTAATTCTTATCGTAGGGAAGTGATTTCTCCCTTGGTGATAGCTCTGTATGCTCCTCTAGATCTGCCTTCGACTTCTTCTCATGTTCACTGATTGTTGTATGTGAAATGGGATGATTTGAAATGCTGGAAATCGGGGTATTTATAGGTTGATCCGTTACTACGATAACTAATTATAAGAGTTACGCCGTAACATACAATTCTTCGTATTTTGCACTAATAATGCCGGTTATGGCGTAACCTCCGAAGGAGTTACGCCGTATCTTCAATAAATCTTGGTTACGCCAGTAGTTGTTGCATGAGTTACGGCGTAATTAGTAGCGCGGAACCTCATTTGACCTAATAAGGTTACGCCGTAATCTTGGATAGAGTTACCGTAATATTCATTAAGTTGGTTTTCCGAGTCACGCTTTAGTTACGGTGTAATGTGAGAGAGGAGTTACGCCAGAACTTCTTTAAAGTGAGCATACTATGATAAATCTTCAATAAACTCTCCAATTCCGCGTCTCTTTAGCTCCAATGCTCGTAATTTACCCGAAGTGAAATATAATGGAAAACAAGCGTAAATCCATATAAATGATATAAATTACAAGCATTATCTGGGAAATTGACACTTAATATTCGTGATAATTTGATGTTATCAAATATCCCCCACTTGAACTCTACTTGCCCTCAAGTAGACCTTATTAGATAGATTCCTAAAAAGATATTTCCCATCACCTGGAAAATATAAGTTTACAAATCCCTTATGCTAGAATAAAACAAAGCCGAACACCTCACGAAATGGGAACGAAACACTCAAATCTCTCAACTATTCTAAGTGTCAATTTCAGGGTGATCACTCAATCGTACAGTCATAGCATATATTCTATCATAAGCTTGGCGGTTACACAAATCTCCACTACTAGAGTTAAGGGCTAAACAATTCTTAAAGGCAATATGGGTAGACACGACAAAGGTTAAGGGTGATTTGTCATTACTAACATGTCACGGCGAAGTGGACACAAATCAATGATACATGACCAAATACATGGCCAAGACACTAAAGATTGCTCGCTGCATCACTTAGACACACTTCATGACTAAAGGGTAGGATAAGACACGGGATATATAAATGGTGTAAAATAAAAATCAAGCAAATAGTCTAAATCCATAACCAAGTCATCACCACTTACCGTCCGCCCAAAGTTCAAGTTTCAAAGTTAAGAAACCGGATCATGATATACTAGGTAGATGTGTCATTAGAGGACGTCATGATGGGCACACTACCTTTTCTCCAACTGTTGGCGCAATTACCAACTCTAATCTTCAAATATGACCGAGGTGGCCTCCTCGATACTAAATCTATACTAAGCTCATAACATAGTGCTTATAACATTGCACTTTACAATCAACTGAATAACAAATACATAACTATTTCTTTCTTTTTTTTTTCCGAATCACATCTTTTTTTTTTTTTTTTTTTTTTTTTTTTTTTTGAATCATAAACATAACAATAAACATAACATCCCCCCACTTGAGATGAACAATGGGAATTCGGGAGGTCTTCAATGATTTTTAAGAATATGTCGTCGATGAAAGCGTGATTTATGAACCTTTCCACTTGAACCTTGAACTTAGGCAAATGATGACTACCTAATCACAAATATAGACTACAGGGTAGGCTAAGGTGTATAGATGTAATGAAACAATATATTGGGTTAACAAAATGAAAGGAATGGCTTAGATGGGTGTATCTAGGGGTATCTTGCACTAAAGGTGAGTGCAACAAAAGGGTTTCACATGGGGGTCGAGAAGTCGAGGTGACTAATCGACATACACACAATGGAAGGCTATTTGGGTGATAATCCTATAATACTGCCTTCTTAAAATGAAAAGTCTAAATACATCGAGCTAACTCAACATACCTCGTCCATGGTCTCGAAATGATGTAAAGGCCAAGTTCTAAAGTTTACAAGCTACCTGCACACTCATAATTTGGTGGATTTGGGGTAACAATTTGGAAACGGATAAGGCTAATCTCACCATAAAATATCAAGGGTTATATGTGCTCGGCTAAGGTCTAATCTAGTTAGGTTAAGAAAAACATGTCAAAATTTTAAAAATGGCAAAATTTTTCAAAATAAACTAGAAAATCGAGGGAAAAATAAAGTTCAAGAGACAATTCTACTCCCGTCCCCCCACTTGAATTGTACAAAGTCCCTTTTGTACTAAGCGTTAAATAAAGGTGAAGAGAAAAGTAGAATTAGAGCGAGAACTTCCCCGAAATTTGCTCCAAAAGAAAGAAGGCCCACGAAGAGAGTCGTGCCTTCGCATAAGCATCCACGAGCAAACTTCAATCCTCGAAATCACACTACCGACAAGCATAATTCTAAAAAGAAAAAATGAAAAATGAAAAATAAACCTAACTCACTTTCGTAGAAATCACGGTAGCATTTAGCACATGCAACAAGCATTTTAAACCACTTGGTGTCCCAAGTGGACGAGTGTAGTCTCTTGAGGGCTTACAGGGAGCATACCCACAAAGTTCATTTAAAATACTAATACAAGGTGATTGTGTTTAAAATGAAATATGTAATGCAGAGGATAGTTACGTCAGAACTCCGTAATAGTTACCAGTAACTAGGAAAACCCGCATGTTGCAAAAGTATAGCTACAACAGAACCATCGAAATGGGATTACCGTAATTGGTAATGCTTCGAGGTTCTCACGCAAAAGGGCCTTATACAGGCAGAACCATGGGAATGAGTTACACCGTAACTCGGTCGATCAAAGATGTGCAGAAAGAACTTTTCTTCGCTTCCTACAAAAATGGTTAAAACACAAAACCCAATGTAAATGGAAATAAAACAAATGAAAGGGATAATTCGGGTTGTCTCCTAAAGAGCACTTTTCTTTATTTATGAGTCTTGTTAGACTCAGAGCCTTGGGACTTTATGGTGGCCTTTGGACTTGGCCAACTTCCTCCATGTCTTTCATCAAGTTGTGTCTGACCCAAGTAACATTTGTGGCAGTGCGGAGGTACTCTTTAGTCTCGACCTTCTGAATTTTTCAAATGTTTTCCTCCGGCCCCAAGTGGTATCTAGTAAACTCATATTTTTCAGCAATAATCGGAGGTGGCCTCTTATATGGAATCCCAAGGAGCTTGCACCTCCTTTGCTCATATGCTTTATTATCAGGGTCAGTAAATTCCTCTTTTCCTTGCAACTCAAAGTAATATAAAATCCCCTTTATGTCATCGTCGTCAGACTCAGTGCCTTTAAACCATTCCTCGTCGAGCAAATCTTCTACCAGCACACGTTTGCATTCCTCTTTCTCATTTTTCACCGACTCTTTGATATCTTCAACCGTTACTTCACTTAAGTTGTTAGGACCCTCGTCATTCGGATTTTCATTACTCATATATTCTTCCTGGATCTTTTCCTTCGTCAACGCATCTACTTTTCCATATTTAATCTTGACCCAACTATCAAATCCCAAGTTGTCTAACCAAGGAAATTTCGTTCTTTCCGCATCGTTAGTTGAGGTCCAAAAGAATTCATCCTCCCCAACTCTCATTAAGCTGCTTCCCATTACATTTATCGTTATAAGGGTTGCATGATGCCCAGAAAACTTCCCCATGAGTTTTTATCTTTTTACACCAATGACTTCGGGCTTCTTTGTCATTAGTGTTGCTTAAAGGATCTTCCACGCAGTAGATGTCATCATTAACCAATTCTTTTTTCAGATAATGATCCTCGTAGTCAATTTTGAGCCTTTTTAGAAGATTCGGGTTAATTTTAGCATTCCCGAATTGTATCGCATACCAAATCAAATGACAAATCTCCGAACTTGACACCGTGTCTTTCAAGCTCGTGAGGGCACGTCGATTCTTCTTATTTCAGGCTACCACCCCCGTTGCAATACTCGCGGAAAGGGTCGCACGTAGGCCTAGCTTGCGTGGACACGTTGTTAGTTATGATTATCGGAGTGCACCAATGAGTGATAGGTGGCTCCTCTTCTTCCTCGATTGAGAGCTTTTCCAATCTTTCTTCATCAGTATATGCATCCCACATGAATTTGTTATTTTTGACCCTATCGTTATCGGTTCCTCCATCGTAAATTTCATTTCGAGGGTCGCATGAAGCCCAAAGATCATACCAGTCCCCCTTAGCTACGGGTATTTTCTTGCACCAGTGATATTTTCTTTTAGATGGGGATAAAGGGCATAAATTAATATCGTGGGACCATCCGTTAGTTACATATGTCCCTGATTCGTCCACTTCGTGAAACCTGTCTTCCCACGTAACCCAGTTACACCGTAACTGTGATGTTTGGTTACGGCGTAACTCGCTTGAGTCATCTTTATCGACATCTTTCATAATCCATCGATCGCTGTCAAAAACATAGTTATGCCGTAAGTCTTCAGACATGTTACGGCGTAAGTTCAATCTGTCACCGAAATTTTCACTTGAATCCGAATCTTCGGTGTGAGAATTAGCTTGTAACTTTGAGTCTTCATCAGAAAAGATGACCTTAGATTCCATTGTGGGTTTTGTCCCTTCCGGTTTAGTATTATTCTTCCTTACCTTCTCACTAAGCTTTACCACCATGCTTTCAAGGTTTTTTTAGGGTTGTATCGTGATTGTAAAGACTTCTATCAGTGTTTTCCTGGAATTCTTTTAGCCATTCATCTTGTTCCTTTTGTCTTTAGGCTGAAATTTCTAGGAATTTGTTTATGGTCTCTTCAAGGTTGGGCCTTTTTTCTCCTTAAGGCCCACGATTGTAGTTTCCAGCAGATCCTCCACGATAGCCATTATTATTTCGATTATCTCCGTAAAACGGTCGATTTTCTCCATATTTAGCTTCTTCGATTATGTTTTCTTCGTTATTGTGAGGACAATTCTTGGTGAAATGTCCTCTCCCACAACTTTCGCAACCGACTTGGATGGCATGAACGGTTTCTCTGATTTTTAGCATATCTCGACTCAAATTTTCAATTTTGCTAGTGATGGCTGCAATTTCGTCAAAACATCCGCATTGGTTTCTTTTGCTTCCTCCATCATGCCATTTTTGGGAATGATCAGCCATTTTTTGGATGGCTTCAATTGCTAGAGTAGGAGTCATGCTCGGGATTGGTCCCTGATAGTCCAGCAGCTGTCTTGTAGTTACGTTGATTCCTTTGTAGAAGATGTTGACCATTTGCTGGTTGTTTGGATCATGTGTAGGACACTTGTAAAGGAGGTCGTTGTATCTATCCCAGGCTTGAAACAATGTTTCGTCGTTTTCTTGCTTGAAATTATGGATCTCCAAGAGCTGGTTAGATATCTTCGACGGAGGACAATACCTCGGATGAAGTGCTTCTTTAGTAGAGCCCAAGTATCAACCGCCCGGTGGAAATCTTCGATCCATCTTCCGCGCCCCAAGAAGAGTCATGGGAACACCACGAGTATAACAAAGATCATGAGACACACCGAAATGTTGAAAAGGCTTGCGATGTATAAGACATTTTCAACGTGCTCATACGCATCTTCGTCCCTCTTTCCTGAAAAAGGGTTAGCACGAAGCTCCCTCATAAATTGGTCTTTAATCTCGAAACGGACATCAGCTCCAATTGTCGGCCTTACTAGCCCCGACCCCTGTTCTTCTCTTGTCAACGCCAAATATTCCTCAAGAGTGAGGTCATCAATGTTAACAACTTCCATGGTACCTGAAACTTGAAAAGAGATCGTGAGAATTTGAGAAAATTTTAAAACAAAACAAAATGAAATACTTAATAGAAATCCTAATATAACTCCCCGGTAGCGGCGCCAAAAACTTGATGCGAGTTTTATCGACTGTGTTTTAATATTTATAATTACTCGTTATACCTATGGTTCTACCCTAATGCACTAACGGGCAGTGTACCGATCGTGTGTAGTGTAGTAATCAGAAACCGAGGTCGTCCCAAGAGCTATGTATGTGGATTTATACTAAGTCTAGGTGTCACTGATTTTAATATGATTTCGATATGGAATTAACTACTAAAGCAAATAAAGGCGAAAGATGTGATCAATAGAGGAGAGAGGTGCTAACCTAGTTACTCATCCTAATTAGTAGTGTTTACGTCTAATTACTTCCAATTACTTCAGGTGGGGTCAAAGTCGCTAGGACAAGATTTGGTCGGGCTTGTCCTAACCTATCGACAAAGGGTCCCACCGAGAAGTCGGTGTCCCTCATAAGTCTAGTTGTTCCTGGTCCTCTAAGCCAAGTCATTAAGTACCGCTACATGCTAGATTCATAATAGTGAGTGCCCGTGCGCTAGCTACTTAAACACTCATGTTGAAACCTAGGATCCGAACTCAACTAGGGTATATAATAACAATGATTGATTGAATGTGCACAGCAGAATAATAGGAACACAATCAAAGTTACCAACAAGGTTTTTCTCATAAAACAATGATCCTCTATGGATCTCTATTACTCTCTCTAAAAAATGTTTTTCCTGGAATGGTTTTTGTTAATACAAATAAACCGTAAAAACGTTTATTAATATTTTGCGATCTCTTTGTGTTTTGTTGATAACAAATATAATGTTATCTTAAGTATAATTTTAAGGATACATGTTATTTTTGTAAAGCATTTACATATAGCCATTTAAATACAAAAATGTAGTAATTAAGCATTTGTTATAATAGTTTATTAAGATGGGTAAAAACCATAACCCATGGACCATAACCCATGAATCTTAACCCATACCCAAGTTGGCTAGATACAATGTATACTTAGATACATTGAATCTAAAGAAAACCCATGGACCAACCCATAACCCATGACCCATAACCAAAAACCCATGGGCAAGAGGAGCGTTCCACGGATCCCTAGGATTACACTAGACGGATCCCAGTGGAAGGGATCCGTGGTATCCGGGGACCAGTGAAGATTTTTGCCTATAAATAGAGAGCCATTTCTTCATTCTAACTTACCCCTCTTCTTACAAAATCTCTCAAACACTATCATTCTCTTCTAACATATAGATCACTTGATCTAGAGAGTTGTTCTTCTTTCTTTCTATTGTGATCCTCATATAGGTCCTTCTCTAAGGCGAGATCACGAGCATTCTACAAGTCATCCAAGCAAGGGGTCCTTGATTGATTTGTCACTCCGCAAAATTTCTTTAGCGAAGATCTTGTATTTGATATTTCACATATTTGTTGTGTAATAGTCGTGTTGGTTTGGTCCACCGTGTTACGGACTCGGTATCTAGCTTTGTACTGGAAAAAGTGTAAGAAAAGTTGTGAAGGCTTCTCCGCCAAGTGAAGGAGTTTGTTGACATAGTGCTTGAACTCTCGAGTAGGTGACTCGGGGAGTGGAGTAGGGCAAGGAAGGTGTCCTTGTAGCCGAACCATTATACATCGGTTGTGTCTTTTCTTTCCCTTCACTTTACTTTATTTACTTGCTTCATCATTAGATCTATACTTTCTCTACATCCATAAGATCTCACATATTAACGAATCTAAAGTTTTCGAAACTAACGTAAATTTGGCAAAACTATTCAACCCCCCTTCTAGTTTTCCACAATTGGCATCAAGAGCTAAGTTTATAAAAGTGTTAAAGTAAAATTGTATTTTAAAAACTTTTCGATCACTATGGGTTCTGAAAATTATAAGGAAGGGCAATCTATGCAACGACCACCACTACTTGAAACTAATGGTTTTATATATTGGAAAATAGATTTGAAACATATGTGAAATCTAAAGATATTGATCTTCGACATTATTGTTGAAGGCAATTTTGAGGCTACCTCAAAAGACGATAAAGGGAATTTAGTTAACATACCTCATGATAAACTAAATGATGAAATGAAGAAAAGCTTTCTAAAAATAGTGAAGCAAAATGGTTTTATATAATGCTTTACCGAAAAAGGAATTCGAAAGAATTTCTATGCTTAAAACCTCTAAAGAAATTTGGACTTCTTTAGTTGTAACTCATCAAGGCAACCAACAAGTTAAGAATAATAAAATTGATTTATTTGTTCAACAATATGAATAATTTTCAATATCGGATGAGGAAACTATAGAACATTCTTTTGCTAACTTTAATACTATATTACATCTTTACAAGAACTTGATGAATCTTTTTGTAGCCGTAACCATGTTAGGAGATATCTAAGGGCACTTCCATCGAAGTGGAGATCCAAGGTGACGACGATCGAAGAGTCAAAAGATTTGACAATCCTCACCCTCGACGAACTCATAGGCAACCTAAAAGACTACGAGCTTGTCCTTGCCAAAGACTCCGAAGCCTCAAAGGTAAAAGAGAAACACAAATCTCTTGCCCTTAAAGCCAAAAAGGCTTCAAGCGATGAAGAGAACTCCTCTTCGAGTAGTGACGACGAGGAGTAAGCTATGGCGGTAAGGGACTTTAATAAGTTCTTTAGAAGAAAGGGAAGATACGTCAAACAACCATATGACGATAAGAAAGGCTTTCGGAAAAGCAAAGAGGACGAGAAGCCAAAGGATGATCGTACTTGCTTTAAATGTGGGGACCCAAACCACTTTATTAGTAAGTGTCCTAAACGGGATGATCAAAAAGCGTTCGTGAGCGGCACGTGGGGAATGAGCGACGAGGAGGACGAAGAAATTTGTCTCATGGCAAATGACGAGGTATGTCACGAATACTATAGTAGTTCATGTAGGATCGATAATATTATTGTGTTAATGATTCGGGTGGTCTTGGATGATCAAAATACATGTTTACCATTAGAGAGAGAAGTAGAGAGTTGGGTGTTTTCTTGCTAGAGACTTGGTATACAAAAGTATGGAATGTTAGATTGAAAAGCACCACCCCTTCCTTGGATGGAAGGGGTATTTATTGTTACACAATACACGACCTCCTATCGGCCTGTGGATCAGGCATACAGTGGGTAAAGACCCGTCCTTCCTCCACGGTGTTGCACTACACTATTCTACGCTACAAATTAACTAATTAACTACTACATAACGTAAATAACTACAAATCTACGAGCTAACACATGCTAGACTATAATTGGGGTGACCGACACTTTAACATGGAATTTCCAATTCCTAACAATCTCCCCCTCAGGGAGGTCACCCCATGAAATACATTTTGCATCCTAGCATTCTTTCTTTGACATTGTTCTTGAGCTCGTAGACTTCAATTCTTCAATTCCGCAATCTTTGTGCTTTTGTAGTGCAACTTCAAAGTCCGAGAGCTTTGTACTTTCAGTGGAGGTCTTTAAATGATCCACATCTTTGATGATCTTCGAGCTTTCTTTGAGATCATCAGCCACAGTAAATCTCTCTGGATCATCCATAGTTGTGTTGCCATCATGTGATGTTGTGACTTTTGGACCGACATGCTCACACTTTTGAATCATGACATCTTTCCATCGAGTAGCGGAAGCTTTACTAGTTCATGATATTTGCAACAACAGTAGCGTAAGCATAGTATAAAAATATCGTAACCAAAGTTATGAGAATATGCACCACCATGATTTCTTCAAATTAAGTGTGGATGCGTGAGCATGCGGCTTTGGATTGACTCTCAATTCGATCACCGCAACCG